>JNEY01000153.1:108409-131630 GCA_020875895.1 Aphelenchus avenae | reverse complement strand
GCCGGCCTTCGGCCGGCGCCGAAAAAATAGGTAAGGGTCCCCCCTTACCATGGCGCCCCTCCCCTGACCGGACCCAAGCTACGCCACTGGTCTAGGGCATTTAGGAGGTAAGCATTCACGCTATCTGAAGTTGCTTTTGCGTTTACATCGTCCTACTTCTCTTCGTTAATGAACCAAACGGTCAATTTTGCAATAATACTTAAAGGAGAGCCCTGTCATATCGGTGACTGCCTTTGGTTTTTTCTGACAAAGACATCTGACTCCTGAAGTGGGTGATAGGCCCGCCTTAGTACACTCAGCACCAGTTCCTGCTTGGCTTGTAGAAGGCGATATGTTTAACTTCCAGCACCAACAATAACAAAGGTCCAAAACGGACTTTAAAAGTACAAGCAAGACACAGGCCTCAGGCAGAACATGCTTCAAGATTTCTTGTGGATTTGCGTGCACGGACGCTTCATGACGTTGGAGCACGCTGTTGAGCAGACGCCCATCGGGCAGCAGCACACGGGAATGGCAAGACACTGGAAGTCGGTGGTCGGTTGCGCGAAACACTCGTCCAGTGCCAGAGCATTTCCCTCCTCAAGCGATCGGTACGCCTCGAGCAGGTCCGTCATGCAGGTCTGTGTGCCGGCGGAAGAGTAATGGGTCGAGCTCGGACTAGTAAACGATGAACCTGAGCGGATTGATGACCTCGATGGCGACTCCGTGTTGGCAGTCGACATGCGCCCTCTGAGGGAAAACCTAAAAGTTGAGTATTTATCGATGAGGAGGAGTAAAACCTAAGTGCTTAGCAATTGGTTCAGGATGCTACCTGTCTTCAATGTCGTCGAGCTTGGAGTACTTCTGCTGCAGCTGCAGGCACTGATTCGTAGCCTCGCAGGTCAAAGCGACCGGATCGTTCTGCTCAAGAAGTGGGCTCAAATTAGGTGTACTGGGAGCCCACGGAGGACTCACGGCATCCGAGACGTGCAACCCGGGCGTAGCTCCACCGAAGCTGGCGCTGAGCAGCGAAGCATTGAACGCGACGTCGAAGGCAGTGGCGGAGTCAAGACGGGCCGATTTTGCAGGAGGACTCGAGCAGACCGAGCTGTTGTCCGATAAAGTGGAGCATCCAGGCGATGACATGAGAGAAGATTGCTAAACGTAGGTCACTGTAACTGCAATTGGTTATACCGCTTACTGTTAGTTCCTGCTCGGACAAGCGGAAGTGGTGGCTCAAGATGGAGCTCATCAGTGACGCGGCCAACTGATGAGCTGCGACCGTTATGTCTCTTTCGATGAAGCTTGAGCCGCAGGGACCCTTCTCGTACGGACTGGACGTCGCATTGGAAGAACTTGACTGCTGAAATTAACGAATTAATACTGAGGAGAGCTTTGGATATAGTGAACGTACCTCATCGGTCTCATCCGCAACTAGATCCTCAAAGACGTTTCCGCTCCGCTGATCCTTCGGGAACTCCAAAGGAGTTGCAGTAGCGAGGACAGTTTCGCAAAGTGCAGACGCTGTGACACTTGGCTAAAGTGGTGTTTGTCTAAAATGGCATCTCCAGAGGCTTCCATACCCCAACGAGTCGGGCCGCCTTCGCTGACGTACGCGCCTTCAGAAGCGATCTCTTAAACCAGTCTTCACGTTCGCATAGCCTCAGCCCGGGAGTGAGCACCTTCTTAGCCTCGTCGACGAGCAGGTCAACGGGCACGTTAGGAAGTGAGACCACTGCTTCCATGAGTTGACCCTAAATGTGCCAAATGATGAGGGTCGCATGCGAAACATGCTTATGCTGACCTTCACGTACTCGACCTCCATCTGCGCGTGGTTCGGCGCATGGTTGTGCTCGCTCTGCTGCACCGCCTCCGTGCCGCCGTTCCAGGACAACGCACGACCGCGGCACCACGTGCGATTGACAGCGAGCTTCTTGGAGCAGGTGCATCGCCAGCTTTTCTCGGGTCTCCGCCGCGTTGGCGAGTGGTGCACGTTGTAGCTGTAGCCGCCGAAGAGGAGTTTTCGAGCCTTGGCTAAAATCGGGTAGCTACAGTGCTTTCACATCTTGAAGTCGCGAGCGAACCTTTCAAAGTGTCCATGACATACGGCGCTGAAGGATCGTAGATCTTGAACGTGTACATCTACAAGTAGCAAACTGTACAGTCCTTATGAAATAGGCCGTATTCACCCATAGGCTCGACAAATTCCCGCATTACAGCCAGGACAAAGTTGTTATTGGTTGTCACGCAGATTACGAGGCGTGTTACGACCTACAGCAAGCAATTGGGGGCGAAGTGAGGGTAACAGATTACCTAATAGCCTGGTAACACAAAGTGTCCAGCCTATGCTACCAGTTTACTCCTGTTCGTTGCTGCTTTCCTAGCGCCTCCCCATCATCCATAGCAGTCTTTATGTGCTTAGTGCTGACGATCGCGTGGCAGCTATTGCGAAATTACACACAGCCGTGCCGAATGAATCACCATTGACGGCACATTTTCTCTAGGGTCGTACGCGCTGCTCTCTCACAAACACCAGTCATCAGGCCCCTATTGCACGCTTTGTCCGCCTGTCTTCGCCATTGTGTATGCCGAGGAGGCAGATGACATCATACTGTTCCCTTGGCAAGGCGATAGGCTTTGGCTGAGTCAACATAGCATAGAGTGTTTACGTGTCTCTTTGGCACGAAATCACGTGGCCCGAAAACACGGCATGTTCTTTTGCTATGCTTTCACTCTTTGTGCAGACAATCAAGCACCCTAACATACCCGTAGAGGGGCAGGTAGAGCAGCAGAAGTCTGAAAAACTACCTATATCGGAAAAAAGCTATAACTGCCGTTGCCCAGACTTAAAAGAGGAACCTAAATAAGCACTGCCCGTACAGCCATAACCGGCCAAAGTTGCGAGGAAATTCGAAAACCGCGCGTAAACGCACTGATAAGAATGCTGCCCGCGAAGAAATCGGCAAGATTCCTACCGGCACCAGACAACAACAGCTATGAGAAAGTGTCGCGGCAGCGGCACCAGCAGTGGCAGCAGCATCGCGGGAGCCGCGCTCTGGCCGCCGCAGCAGTCGAGTCAAAAGGGGCACCGTTAGAGGCGTTCGTGCGGGCAACGCGGCGAGCGGGAGGACGGGGCACGGCAAACGAGCGGTAACTATCGTAGCACCCTGAGCAAGGGCCTTGCCTAAGATTCGCATAAATTAGGCGCCGGTCAAGCCAGCATCTTCGGAAGGTTAATTCTTGGCGTACGCTATCAAATCGTGGCTGCCATTATCGCAAGGCTCGAACAATCTAAGGGCGCACTTTTCAGCGCATGAGCCGCATGCACAAGCCGTACTTATGTGGTAAATGGATGTGCCAATAGACACGCTCGATACAAGATGCGAGAGGCTCGCTGAAGTTTCATTGACATGGAACATTGAGATGCACAATCTGGATAAAAAAGACGCCCCGTAAACATTGCTTATCCTAACGACTTTTAAAAAATGTTCACGCTTCTTGCCGGAGTCTAGATGGCAGAGTAATGTGCATGAACTCCAGAAGTGTTTGAAAATTCAAAGCTTTTTTTGTTTCTCTTATGTAACAACGCTTTATCACGTACCGCTTTCTTAAAGGTTCATGTGTACCGAGCGTGGTGGATTTGAGCCAATGTTACCTCGCAGCATATATGTGACTGAATAAGCTTCGACTGTGTGCACACGCGGACTACTGCTTTAGTAAATGCTGCTATTATTTTTCCGTAGCGGTACGCACAAGCACCGGTACATCCAACGTTATCAGGGCGGATGGCAGGTTTGAGTACTCGTTTCTTTCCTGGTCTTCGTCATCAACACACACACATGAAATCGCTCAGCTAGCTTGTTGCGAAAATTTTTTCAGCTTGTTTGCTGACACATTTCTGTTAACTACTTCCCTGCATGCTCAAGATTCAACGGGCCGTAAACCTCGTTTATTTGAACTCTGTCCAAAGTGAAACCTGCAAGGCACTGTCAACCACATAGCTAAGTGTAATCAAGATAGAATATCGTCTCGGTGAGAAAATGCCGCTTAGAACTCCTCGTTGCCGGGAATGCCGAACTGCTCGGTGAACTTGAGCACCTCGTCGGCTAGCGCCTCGATCTCCTTGCGGAAGTCGGCGTCGCTCTCCACGAACTGCTTGAACTCCTTGATGGTCTTTCCAGCTTTCGACTCGTGCTTCTGGTAGATCTCGATGGCTAAAAGCGGAAAGTAAAGATCGACTGCTGAAGTTACCAATGAATGGCTTACCTCTATGGATGTAGTTGGCCACCTGCACGAGATCCTGCTCCTTGAGGCCACGCGAGGTCAGCGCCGGCGTGCCCAAGCGAAGGCCACCGGGACGGAATGCGCTCTGATCGCCTAAACACACAACGTTTATTGCAAAGAATATGGCTTCTTTAAATCTGCAATTTAAATCTTTAAAAAGTCTAATAGCATGCTACAACGCTACAAATGGTAGCATAAGCACGCACAAGAATAAGCCGCAGCGCTGCCAGTGACTATCCGCAGCGCAGCAGCAAGTTGTCATATGCAACGCTATGCATGCCAATGACATAGCCCAGTAGCACAAGGCTTCTGCGCTACATGATATCACTGCGCTATGTGGCACCTCATACACACTATGCAGCACAGTAGCAGGCATGCGCCTGCAGTGCTGTGATCGGTCATCCATGCGCTGCACCAGGACGGTGACCGCTCGCATCGTTCCGATGCAGCGATGCGTTCCACACTCCGCAAATTCTCACCTGGGCACGTGTTCTTGTTGCAGGTGATGTGCGCCAGGTCGAGCACCGTCTCAATGCGCGATCCCTCGAGGCCCTTCGGACGAAGGTCCACCAGCAGCAAGTGGTTCTCGGTACCGCCTAAACCAGGTGGTCAAACTTGCGCTAACATACAATCAGCGTACCAGTAACGAGCGTGTACCCGAGCTCGGCGAGACGCGTGGCGAGCGCCTGCGCATTCTTGATGATCTGGCGGCCGTAGTCAACGAACTGCTCGGAGAGGCACTGCTTCAGGCACACAGCGATTCCTAAACTTCACGCTTACTCATGGTCAACTCGAGTAATGTTGTACCGGCAATGGTGTGATTGTGCGGGCCGCCCTGAAGACCCGGGAAGATGGCACTGTCGATCTTCGCGCCGATGTCGTAGAGAACCTTCTCGCCCTTGGCATTCGTCGAGCGGACTCCTGAAAATATTCAGGGTTAATTGTCAGGGCGCAATGAGGTGATATTGGCGCCATGTCTAGAGAACGATAAGCAGCCATTTCAGTGCTACAAGCGGTGTCAGCAAGGTGCGCTGCAAGAGGTGGCAACTACTGCTTTACAATAGGCTGTTGAAGTGGTAAAGCGCTGCAAGAACGAACAGCTTACAGCGCTGCAACAATATAGTCACCCAGAAAGAAACTCAGAGACTCGACTGCGAGAGATGGACATTCAAGCTACAACAAGAAGCTAACTTATATACTGCGCTGTTAGAAATTTTCCGCCAGCGCAATCACGGTGCTCGCCAGCAACGCACCGATTATCAGCTATCTGCAGCGCTGAAGCAGCATATCAGCAAGGCCCGAGTACCAGCTACATGCAACGCTGTAGCAGCATAGGTTCTAACAGCAGCCATCCGGACCACCGCAGTGCTGCACGTGACATCCAATACGAAGTGTTTTCATGAACACTGCCGTACCTTTGCGGTAGAAGATCAGCGCACCACGCGGTCCTCGCAGAGACTTGTGCGTGGTGGTTGTGACGACGTCGGCGTACTCGAACGGCGACGGCGCTGCTCCGGCGGCGACGAGACCAGCGATATGCGCCATGTCGCACATCAGGTACGCGCCCACCTTGTCCGCGATCTTCCGGAAACGAGCGTAGTCTAGCCAGCGAGCGTAGCAGCTGATGCCTGAAAGCAGAACGTAGTATGTCACGGCAGGACGTATGTCAGTGCTACCGATAATTGAGGATGCTACATTTTAAGCCTCTACCGGGTTAATAGACTTCGCCCAAAATTTGACCAATTTTATCTACTTTGCTACATTAGTCTAGAACTGCGCTGCTGAATTTTAAGCATGCAAATCTTGAGGGTCTCGGTTAGAAGCTCTTTTAGTGGCATAAAGAGCGTAATACGCACCAGCAACGATGACTTTTGGGCGGAAGGTCTCCGCCACCTTCTCCAGCGTGTCGTAGTCGATCAAGCCCGTCTTCGGGTCCACCTTGTACGGCACCGAATCGAAGAACAGCGACGTTGCGGAGACTTTCTTGGCCGGCGTGGCGAAGCTAAATCCAGCATGGTTACCTTGTGGACGGCCCATGAACATACCCGTGACTGAGATGACCGCCGTCGGGCAGGTCCAAGCCCATGATGCGGCCGTGCGGCTCGGCAATGGCGGTGTAGACCGCGAAGTTCGCCGGAGATCCGCTCAGCGGTTGCACGTTGACGCCCCACTGCTCGGGGTCCAGGCCGAAGACCTGCAGGGCTCGTGACTGGCACAGCAGCTCGATCTTGTCCACAACCTCCGTACCACCGTAGTACCTGAAACGGGCTCGGTAAACGTCGAGGACGATAAAGGTTTTTGATGAAAGCGAGCTATTACGCTCGTGGGACAGTCTCAATGCGAGAACAAGCCGATTGCTTACCGAGCTCCGGGATATCCTTCCGAGTACTTGTTGCAGAGAGCCGACGAAAGCGTGTCGTGAACCGCCTTACTCGTGAAGTTCTCACTCGCAATGAGCTCGAGGCCCTTACGCTGGCGCTTCTTCTCCTGAATGCAACAATGTAGGGCCCATTGGAGGATTGCTAAGGAGCCTACCGCTTTCATGAGCTCAAAGATCTCCGGGTCGACTTTCTCCACGGCGTCCTTGAGCAGGTTGCTGCCGGCATATTTCTCGCGCTAAAGCTTGTCATTAGAAGAATGGACAAGTGCTTGGAGTTGACCATACGGTGCGCTATTCATGACACTGCTTACCTTGACTTCGCCAACCGGAGTGTGAGGGCCGTTAGAAGTCGTAGAAGCCATTCTTGCCGTCTAAATTTGATGTCGTCAGTTAAAACACGAAGACTCCGCTACCCGTCGGAGGTTACGCTTTAGCGCGGCAGAAAAATGAACGCGTCGACTCGACGCGCGCTAAAGAACATGTTGCCAAAATAAATATCAAACGTTTTCTCCATCATCTTGCGGTTTGCGAATATTAGGTGGGGACTTAGTGGTGGGGAGGAGTGGGAAAAGCCGAACCCGGAACTAGTTTACCTTATGGTAAACGTGAATATGAGTGGCCCAATCAAACAACACTTACACACCATACAAATGAACTAGGCCCCAAGAGACTTTTCTATGAAAAGTGTATCCATTTCTCCAACCAGTGCTAAAGGTGCCTAGCTAAATTGTGCTGGAGTTCGGGATAGTCCGTAAAAGAGCCTCCTCTGGAAATGTTTTGGAAGTTTCCATCGCGTGTCCTCGAAATGCGCTCAGTTTGCAATGACTTTCCAAGCGGTATCTGTTCTTCTGGCCGCAAAAATGGAATACGAACCGTGAGGCGCAGCAAGCCGCTGGACAAGGCGGTGGTGGCGGATCGTCTGGCAGCGACTGAGGAGAAAATCTGTGCTGCGGCTGTAGAAGCGACTCGAGCGTTTGGCGGCATTTGTCCTCCACGGACGGATGGGAATGGACGACGGCGTGGAAGCGAGTGCGCTGCCCGCGGGTGACTTGGGGCCGCGTAAACAAGCCGGCCAAAGGTGGGAGTTTGGAACAAACGCGACCATCGGCCTCGGGTCAAGGATGACGGCGGCGCGCGTGATAGGTCTCTGCAGAGGGATGCGTTGCGCAACTGATAAGGAAACCTATGCTGCGGAAGAAAAAGTGATGAATGATTGCGAGCGCGTTCCCACATAAAGCAGACCAAAGATTTATTAAATTTGCGGTAGGGACGTACTTATTCACTGTATTGCATGAAGCGGTTCAAAAGGAGTAGGAAGAAAAACAAAAAAAGTTTTCCGTGCACCCAGTTACCTTAAACTAACCCTAAGGACGCATGAATATACGCATGAACACGTTTAAACCGAAGTACGTAAGACGACAAGGCTCTTGGCTACGAGAAGAGAAGGGAAGCACGGAATGCTGAAGAGTAAACGCGAACAATGGAATGCTAAGAATTAAGTGGAAGGGCGTCCTGCGGGCTTTTACGCACAAATAGCTCAAAAAGATGTCGCCATAGGAAATTTGTGATACCGGCCTTCCAGTTTTCATATGCGCAGTAACCTGGAGCCTGAAGGACGAATCCGAGTACCTATCGCTATGATGATGGGAGGTAATCGCCCGCCACAGGGCCCATGATGTTGTCTCTGTAAGAGGGGGTCATTTCACCCGAACCTAACTAGATAAAAGGCGGCAGACGAGAGGCAGTTTCACAAAATGTCGTCACCATGCGCTATCTCAGAACACAGTTGTGGGGCCTAAATGCGCAGTCAACTTCTTTTCTTCATGGACTCGTTTTCATACATGCAATGGTTTCGTAGCGGAGTTTTTATAAAGAAAACCGCACGTGTGGATTTCTTGGAGTGTCAAGCCAACGTCCCTCCAAGCGCAGTGTAAAACGAACGAGAACCAGGAAGCCAGAACAACGAGCAACTCGAGAAAGCGTATGAAGAAGTCAGGAAAACGAACGTCAGTAGCTGGCCTCCATCCTCGAGAGATCTCCGATTGCGTCCGATAACGCCTTCGTCAGCGGTCGTCCCGAAAAAAAGTTCAGGTTTTTCGTTGCTTGAGCGCCCGCGATTCGGCGTGACAGCGGGACCGATTCCTCAGTGATAATGCGCACTTTGCAAGTTTTCTTCGTTTACATGCCCATCCGCCCATGCATCGGATGCGCTTCTGCCACCTGCATCTGATACCGACAGTTCAGACGCCTCAGAAGAAGGTCATATGTACTTGTTAATGACACAAAAAAGATAAGAACGACCAGAAAAATATGAGTAGGTCCATGGTTAATCATCGTCATGCGGTCCAGGGGGGTTCCACGAGTGTGGATTCAAACAATTGCAGGAGCGACACCTACTGCATGCTCTGCAGAATAAATATCCGCCAGTAACTGTTGCTGTCACCGAAGATTCGTCTTTCTGGGCATTATTGGCACTTCTGTTCGGAATCACAAGGACAAATTTTGCGATAGCGATAGAAACCCTTATTCAACTTTGTACAAAGAATCATGCGCGCCAAAGCTTCAGCTGTTAGTGGTTTTTTCCAAGCCATTCGGGAAGCTTGATTACTATTGTCGAAGCCCAACGGCCTTAACAGAGAACATTTATAGCGGCATAGACGGCATGTGTAGCCAACTAGTGCAGCGAAGCAGAAACGATGTTCTCCTCTAATACTCTTTTGATATTGCTATCCGCTCTGTCGTGCTTGGAAAAGACTAACTGCTGCGTTGATATTCCAACCCACTTGACTAAAGCTGCTCCATTGAAGAATTGCTGAGTTAAAGCCACCACAACGCCAATTTCCAGCCCGGCCAAATGCGTGGCGGGATATATTCACAAGCAGAAAACCCAATGTTCGTAATTTAAGAGCGGTAACATACGAATTTCTCTTCAGCTTAGTATAATTCTGCCTTTCGGAAATGTCCAGCTGCTTTTCGATGCTGCGTCGCGGTGAGAGCTCCTCGAATGCGACGCTGACCGACTCCGCGGAGGAGCTCATTCGGCAGCTGCACAACAACCCCGACACCATTCCGGCCTTCGACCAGGAACTGCTGGACAGGTGCAGCAAGCAGATCCGCCAGATGTACGAAGAGAACCTGAACACTTTGTAAGTATTCTCGCCGAGCGAGTTGTGCAAATGACTGCTACCCGTTTGAACTCTAAAGCTGCAAGACTTTGTGCGTGTGCAAGCCGCATGTTTTTGTTGTTGCTACATCGGTTCAAGTTTAGGCTCTCGCTTCGGGACCGCGCATCGCCTCCGGAAGAGACGATGACCCTCGTC
Source organism: Aphelenchus avenae (assembly GCA_020875895.1). NCBI lineage: Eukaryota > Metazoa > Nematoda > Chromadorea > Rhabditida > Aphelenchidae > Aphelenchus > Aphelenchus avenae. Next base: position 121,667 of record JNEY01000153.1, on the reverse strand, counting down.
CGAGCCCGCCAGAACGCAATGGAGCGCATTAAGCGTTGTTGCTGTGTCTACATCACGGAACGCATGAAGCGGCTCAAGGACTTGCGCTGGAAGCATGGCGGACAGATCCCGCTCGAGATCAAGGTTGTAGTGGCCCTCGTGCCATCCCAATATCCAGAATTTCAGAGAAACCTGTCGAAGCAGGAGCTCGAGTGGCTGGACAATTACAACAACGCACTTAGCGAGTTCCAGCTGAGCATCAGCAACGCTGAGAAGACTGCCTATGGCGTCAACCTCCTGCGGCATGCGCACCCGCCGAAGAACCTTCTCGTCACGGTCAGTACCCGAAGGGAAAGATACAGGTGTTTCTGATGGTTTTGTTTAGGTAAAAGCGCTGCAGAACTCGGAGGTGGAGATCAACGGAAAGCACAGCATGCCGCTCATCAAGGGCTCAATGGTATCGTCGTTGGACACATTCAGATCTTACTTACGCCGACTTTAGCATGCCATTCCGTACGACGACGCACAGCTGCTCGAGAAGCGTGGTGTGGTGGAGCGCATGGAGCACTAGACGCATGAAAATCCATCGTGCAATCGAGCTGTAAATTTTGTGAGAATGCCCAATCTTGTAGAAAATACACCTTTGACCAACCAGTTTTGCGTCACTTGCAATGAATTGAGACCTGGCGCTTTTTGTACAGAGTAACCACATGAAATTAGTGAAACTAGCGGCTAGGCCGCGCTTCGCGCGGCCGACTCCGCTATCTGAGGCACTTGTTTTAGCAAGATTTATATTTAGAAGATACTTTATGAGTCCTGACCACGGTAAAGTGAGGTGGTGTGAATTGGATGCTCAAAAGCGACGCCTTCCCCATTTTAAGGTGTCAATTCTGCTTCCGAGGTCAGCATATCGCTGAGTAGCCAAGCTAGGAATACTTGGAAAGCTGCGCGACGTGTCCCATGAAAGTGCTTTGTACTTTATGAAATCATTCTTGTGTTCAATTGAATCAGCGTTCAGTTCTAGGAAACGTGTGCAATTTTCGAAGCGGAATGCGCGCCTACTCATGAATGAGTAAGCGCGAAAAAGGTCCGAGCGTTCAGCGAGGACGTGAGCGCCCCGCGACAAAGTGGTAGTGTATATTAAAAATTTTAAAGTAGATTTGCACCGGCGTGACTTTGAAAAATCAAGATTTTGGGGGTATGACCCCCTTTTTCGGGGGTCTGAAATGGTTTCAGCCAAAACAAATATAAACTCGTTTTATAACTTTTGAAGGGCTATCAAATGATACCAAACTTGAAAGCCTAGCTTGAAAAAATTTCGGGACGGAAATCCGGAGAGCAGCGTTTTAGTAAGTAAGGATTAGTGGCTTGTTGGAAGCGTTTATTTCTGTCCATTGTTCTTTGCCTGCAGCGAACAAAAGTATAAGTCACGAGTAGGTATCGTGAATAGGTGCTACGTTCCATAGTGTGCATGCCCAGCCTTCCGACAAGATGGGCATCTTAGGAACGGGAGGATAGCACAGAAATTATCTGGTTTGCCCGCTAAAAATGAGATAGCATGGACTGCTGCTGCTGTTTTCCATTGCATTTTTGGTAAACGCTTTACGAGCACATACCGGACCGCCCGTCGAATCAAATGATTGGTTGAGTAGCGTCATTTATGCCAGCAGACTGATGGAAAGCGTCGCATGGATAGCATTTCGCTAACATTGCTACCCACGTTAGCATGCGCGTAACGATTACCACTATTCTTGCTTGCTGCGTTTGTTGTGCCTACTTGGAGCCCGTGGCTGCCTGTAAGTGAACAAGTCGTGGATGTGTGTACACTAGTCGTACAACAGCTTCGGGGGCCATGACGCTATTTGCAACAACATCGTCGTAGAAATTCAAATGCTCGGTTTTAGTGAAAAAAGATGACATCGCGGAAGACTACGCAAGCGACATGGGAAGCGACCTCAAAGCGGTGGCAAAGGACGTGGTTGTCCAAGTACTCTCCAAACACATGGATCAAGCCTCGTAAGCACTTCGACGTTTTGCACAAGTTACTGGGTACGCTTAGAAGCTTAACTTCACAAGATTTCGGGCTTATTGCGCACGAGATTCGTAAAGGAATGGGAGAGATGGGCAAGAACGGGACCATCCGGTTCCCGTACCTCTACTGGCAAGTGATCGTCGGACGGCACTTCGTCAACGTCGGTAAGCGCCTCAAGGGATCCGCCCTCCATTTCCATGTCGGCGATGGGTCTGGGGCAATCCGCGGCACCATCTACAACAAGTAAGCATCGTTGTTGTGATAGTTTTCCTCGATGACGAATAAACCCGTTGAAACGAGTGTTTTTATTCGCTACACTGCACCATACGTTTGTCAAACGTGGAATTGTGGTTGAAGCTGTCGGTTGCATTCAGCAAAGTTAGGATTCTATAGCTTAGACACAAAACTTAGAAAATCATTTGTTGTACACTTGCGGCCCGTTGGCGGTACAGCCTTATGGGCCGGAATTTGAAATTCCTATCCTAGGCTACAACGAACGAGGTAGTGACTACCTAGAACAGAAATAGGTCTAATATAAGCAAGCAAATGACCAATCGTTGGTCGTTACCAACGACGTATACAGTCGTTGGTATCCTACAACTTGCTTCGCCACGGTTTGACCACACATACGGCCATTGAAGAAGCCAACGCTAAAATGTCAACGTGATCCGTAATGCACTCATGACCTTAGTAGTGTCCTATAGTGTATGAAGTTCGGATACCGGTTCTACTTTGCAAAGAAGCTGAAAGAGAATTGTTTATTCTGCAGCTGTGGCTGAAAATCATGTCACGATTTGGAAATAACAAGTATAAAAGAAGGCAGTAGCCATAAAGCACAGTGAAGCTGTCTAAGCTCGCTTCCAGAAGGTGTCGAAGAATGGCTTGAGCTCCTCGTCGAAGAACGCGCGACGCTCGGTCAACTCGTCGGCGGAGAGCTTCAAGAAAATGGCAGTCGGGGGCTGATCCGAATCCGACTGCTTGGGCGGGCCTCCGAAGAAGCCCTCCATCGTCAACTCCAGCCAGTCGATGCAGAAGCCGCGCAGCTCATCCTGATCGAGGCCCTCGCCCGCCGCCTCCTTCCCAATGTACTGCGGCACCTCGCGGTCGGTGGGGAATGCGATGTGCTTCTCGTTGCCCTCCTCGTCGAACCACTGGGCCGGCTGAGCAGTAAGTTTGGTCAGGACGCCGAGCAGCCCGTCACCGTTGGACCCTAGCTCCGCCAGGACGTGCGTGATCTGGCCCTGCGCTAAATATAACGCATGAGTAGCAAAACAAATGCAGCAAGAGGTCCGAAATGATCAAGAATGTCTCGAAAATTGGCGCAAACTGTTGCACCATTGCCACAGAGTTAGAACATACCGGGCGTAGCGAGAACGTTCTTGACGTCCACAATGAAGTTGACGGTTGCGTTGACGAGGTCTTCCATTGGGCTAGACGAATTCGGAATCGAAGATGCTGACCGAAAGAGCAAACGGATTGTGCAACCTGAAGTGCCCAAACTGAGTGACTTGCTTCGCAATGACGACCAGCTTAAAAGCAAGGAAGCACGTCAAAGCAACATGAGAGCGGATCCACGAAGACAAGGGTACTAAGCGGTCTCCTATGGCGAGCCGCAGCAAAGTGAGCGAAAATGTCGAAATCGAAGCCGAATGCCGGACCACTGCTCGCCAACTAGGGCTTTAAAATGAACGGCTACGACTGGACTGTCGGTGCCTGACACCCTCCGCTCACGCTTTCGTCAGCCCATACTGAGCCAGCCCGGCACCACTCCATTCATTTCACTGAATGCATTCGACGAGCAAACGGCGCCAATTCAAAATTTGCATTGACGCGGGAGGAAGACTTTGCGAAAGCTTTGGAGGCCTCTGCCAACAATGTGGATGGTGATAGGCTGGATCGCGAAAGTTGAAAGTTGGCTCCTCTTCAAATGTGGTATCACTCTTTAGCCTATGCAAAGCTAAGTAAGGCTACCTAGTTTCACGTTGATCGGAAATACATGCTCAGCCAGTTATGGCCCGTCGAGATTATACCTACAAGCTATAGCGAGCCCGCTATCGCGTCCCATGGAAGAGGAGAACTTTGGGAAGTTGGCGCATTTCAGAAGTTACGAAAGTAAACCCTGATTCCTAATTCCTTGCTGTATACCAAGGCGAGCCTGTCTCCAGAAAATAAAATTTCACGTGGCTTCAATGGCCCCTTGAAACTATGGTGCGGCAGACGAAGTTCGGATTACTGGACGCTATGACTCATGCGGTAGCGCTTCGATGCTTGGGTTCTAGAAGGCATCGCAAACACGACATGAATACGATGGCGCTATGGCACATGGGCTACTGAAATGCAATAAATAGGTGCATAAGAACAGACCTGTGTTCTTGCTACGAGTAATCCCCGATATCCCTGCGTCGGCCGCGCGTCAGATCTAGGCAATGGCTTCTGGACGCTTGTAAATGTTGCAGCTTGTTCATAAACGTATGTTTCCAGAGGTTTTTTTTTGCGCAACCCTATGACTCAGTGGCCGATAGGATGTCCCTTCGGTACATGACCATAACCAGTTAGCGAAAATGACCGTCACCTCCCGAAGGAAAGATCTGCCATTCAAAAGTTCTGTTTGGGGCTGCCCGCTCGGAACCCACTGACGGTGACTACCTAGCTATGAGTCCACAATCGGTTGGGTTTGTTTTTTTCCGCTACTGTCATGTCGTTCTAACCGCGCTAGTTGTTAAAATGTTCTGTCCTTGTTCCGTCTATGAAAACCTAGCAATTAATGGCTGAAAACCTAGCACTTTATGGCGTGCGACCTGCATGACATGGCTGATTCGTTGAACTGTTTGTTCGATGCGATTACGATCACAGGATGGGAGGCCGCTATTGGAAAATGGTGAAGTAAGGCCGTGGAAGAAGATGCAGCTCGTAAGCATCTTAAACTCATTACGGCCTCACGCCAATAATGGTGCGGAGTACGTCGATCATTTCTTAATCGCTTTCGAGACCGTCAAGTTGGTTGCGGACTGAATAGGGTTCTTGATCGACTGCTGGACGATCTTTGCCCTCCGTACCCCTAAGAGCACATTTCTCTCACTTAGCTATGCGCCTCCGATCCTAAGGCCGGGATGCGTGGCAGCTTCGTTTTTGACTCTCAAGACGCCAATGTCTGCTGATTGTGCAACCGTCTTTGTCTGGACGGGGTTCGTGCGCAGCAAGACGCCCAATAGCAACCTTATGCCCATCCGATAACAGGCTGACTCATTCTTAGTCAGTCCAAGAGAGTCCGCTTGCGAAACACGGAAATATGTTATGTTTGCGACTTGAAGCGGGTGGTAAACCCATCGTCCTGGCTGCACACTAACGGTCCAGTTGCTAGCGTTCGTTCGCGCTAAGAACTCCCTTTAGTATAGCTATACTTGGGATTAACGAGCGCAGCAACAACGAAATTAGCCCCTGTATACTCTACGCATATTTTCACACATGACAACTGACCAAAAAGGTTCCTTCAAACAAAAGGAAAATCGAAACCTGACTCCCTGTCTTCCCAACCCCGCCACCGAAACCATAACCACAGGTGACTAATACTGCTCCTTCAAACCTCCTGCTCCTTACATCTACGGTCGACTAATTTGAGAACGGTTGTGTTCTTTGTTAAGTCAACACGTTCGAGCTAGCACAACTTTTCGGCTTTTAGAGATATGCGACTCGGTTAGCTCAGTTTATATGGACCACAAGTTGTTTATTTTGGCTGGCCTATAGCGGTGACGAGAGCTTTTATCGTTTGCCCTTCGGGTAGTTCTATCAGAAAGTTATGTTCCGCGGGTGGTGTAATTAACGAGACAACATGATTGTGCGCATATTAACGTCGTAATTGCAGTCACAATGAGTGCCTCGGCCCTGCCGTCCACTGAAACAAGCAGTGACGATCCTACTGGTGCAAAGCGACCCAAGCTCGAGTCGGATGACGACGAAGACATTAGTATCGTCGAAGAGATCAATGTAGGCTCAAGGTCTTTCATCACACTCTCTTGTTCTTTAACATGCCGTTAACCGCACCTGATTCTGATATCTCAGCCACCTGGATACACGATTACCAAAGCCTAAACTTATTCAGGTCCGTACGCCACAAATTGCTGGTGGTAACTCACACACTGCTGGGCCATCACAGCTTTCCGATGGGGAAGCTGATGACGATAACCAGGTAAACGACCAGGTCTACCATGCTCAAACTTTAAATGTCGCTTAGGACTCGAAGTTAGCTGAGTTCCGCAACAAGATGCTCAAGTACGAAGCGGAGGCGTCGCATCTGCGAACACAGCTGAAACGAGAGTACGCTTTGAAACAACTAATTAGGCCTGCTGGGGAAAAAGCACGCCCCTAGATGCGGCAGCCTGAAGTCTGACTCGGCAGCATTCCCGGATTATCTTAGTTCCCTAACCATGCTCACTTTAGGCAAGAAAAGGCACAGAAGGCGGTCGCTGTGAGGGAGCACTACGAAGCAAAGTACGAAGAGGAGCGCAAGCGGGCCGATGATGCGGAAGCGAAGGCCACAGCAGCAGCGCATCAGAAAGTGGCAGCCGGCGAGAAGAAGGCAAAGGATCTGCAGAAGCAATGCGACCGACTGGAGACGAAGGTCCAGAGCAAGGAGGCCGAAATCGACTTCAGAGACAAGGAGCTAGGGAATGTAGCGAAGGAACTGAACGTAGCCCAGAAGAAAGCCGAAGATGCGGAGAAAGACGCAGCGGAAGCGAAAAAGAAGACCACCGATGATGAGCAGAAGGCGGCTGAAGCAGACGCGAAGATGCAGGCTGCCGAGAAGGAGGCGTCTGACCTGAAGCAGGAGCTCGAAGAATTGAAGAAGAGCAAGCCGACCGAAGAGCCAAAGCTGAGTGCCAAGGTCAATAATCGTATGGCTTGCACGGAAACCTGCAAGATGTCGTCCTCAAGCCCCGATGAACAGCTGGTAGGAGGGCTCAATGAGGCGAACGGACGAATTGCGCAACAGGAGGAGGAAATAACGAAATTGTAAATCTATACGGAATATTACGTTATCACAGATTCTCGTTGTAGGCGAGCGGATAACGACAAGTTGAAGAAGGATCTCACCGCTAGTAAGACGAAGGCTACCCGCATGGAAAACGCACAAAAGAAGTTAGTCAAAGAGAAAGAAAAGACACGACGCTTGGAAAAAGAAATCGAAGACCTTCGTAACGAAGTAAAACAACTCAAGAAACAGACAAACGTAAGTCAACCGCACTGACTTTCTTCTCATAGGTGCGCATTTATAGCCCGAGACAGTTCTCGACGCGCGCCTTGAGACCGCGCACATGCAGCAAGCACTCGGACGCTTTGACCGGATCGCTGACAAGATCACGATGAAGTTTCACCAAGAAGGAGTAGCGATTATGGTGCGTGAACATCTTAAGCTATGCATGCGTCAGAAACTAGGTTCATGCATGTAAATGTTTAGAGCAACCCTTCTCGGCCGACCCTACCTAAGGTTCTGTTGGAACTCAAACCGTCCTTCTTCGGTGAATTCAGCTGCTACGGAAAGTACCTGGTTCAGGCCGAATACTCCCTTCTGTCAAAGGGCTTTGCGACACAGGCGGAAAAGGAGCAGTGTCGACTTCGCAAGGTGCACGGTCGTATGATGTTGATTGAGTTTAAAAGCGCTGCCGAACAAATCTACGACCCCGTGGTAAGCGTAACTAGCGTTGGCCATGACGCTGCGAGACTCCAGCATGGACTAAACTGATGAATGAGCTTTTAGATGACTTTTGTCACATCTTCAGACGATCAACTGGAGTGGACGCTCATCGAGGACAACGCGCCGTACGCATGCACCTTCGAGATGAACTCCTTCGTCCTTGCTCAAGCGGCGCAGAAGCTGAGCCCTGTGCTGCTCGACTTCAACAACCGTGGTCAACCGGACGCAGTGGTCATCACAGATTCTGATGTCCGTCTGGACGTCGGTCAAGGGGAGCATCTGTGGCGTTCGCTTCCTGGCGAGAATTCTCATGCGAATGACTTTAAGGTAACATTGTGAGAGCGGACTCGACAATGTGACATGCTTTAGGCGGAATTCAGCAGCACCACGCCCAACACAAAATTGCGCATCTACGTGGATCCGAAGTATCTCCGCCGATGCGTCATGGCGTCCTCAGACGCTGGCTCTAAGACGGTCGAAGTGTCAGTGAGCGTGGACATCCTCCGCTTGCGGTACGGCAACGAGCACTTCTCGCTGACCTACTACATCCCGACGGTGACGCCCGCTGATGGCGGTGAACGCTGCTATTCACCGATTGAGTTCGGAACGGAGATCTTTGAGATATGACCTGCTTACACGCATGTGTTTTCGTAACGTAGATCTTACCCCAGTGCTATCCCATGCATATTGTATTTAAGTTTCTGGACACCCATGACTTTCTCTGTTTGCACTGTATCAACTTTCAGTTTTCTCTTACTAATATTCTTTTCGGTTGTGCTCTCTGTTTTAACGCTTAATCTTAGTAAAGCTTGTTATGAATTGACAACTGACGGTCATATCGAACAAACATTGGGTTGCTGCGTTTTCTTTTTGAAGACGAACGCCTTTGTGTAAAAATGCGTCTTGGATGGCTCCGATGATCACTGCGACTGACTTAGCTACTCAGTGGCCTAGATGTCGTTTCAGCCCTTGTGCCGTGCCTTTTTGCGCCAGCTTCGACGGTCGGAGTGTGTTTACCAGTGGATCATGCGCGAATGCGCTTAGCTGATTTTGGCGTCCTGTAACACTGAGCTCTATTCTTGTAGTAGCAGCAAAATGTCATGTTGTGTTGATGCGTTAACGTTATAAATAATGAAATTTACGGATACTGGTTATAGATTGCTTATTTTGTTCTTTTTAGTCACAATGGAGGTCTCAGACACCGATTCAAGCAGTGACAATCCAGCAGCAGCGAAGCGACCCAAGCTGGGGTCGCCCGAGGATGACGACGAAGACATTAGTATCATCGAAGAGCATATCGATGTAGGTCTGAACACACGCACGCTCAAGCTTCTATAGCGAATAAATGTTGCTGTTCCGAGATATGACGCCGATAGACTCACCAAATTATGCTTCTGTGCACACAAACATGACGTTGAAGTCCAACCGCTATTTAGGTCTGTCCGCGCCAAGCAGCCGACGGTACCTCACCGACTGCTGGACCATCGCAGCTTACTGACGGCGAAGGTGGAGAGAACAACCAGGTATGCGCCTAGCCGTACCTTCCCCAAACTTCTCGTATACTTTAGGACTCGAAGATAGCTGTGTTCCGCAACAAGATGCTAGAGTATGAAGCGGAGGCCTCACATCTGCGAACGCAGCTGAAACGAGAGTACGTTTCCCCAACACTAACTAAACTTGCCGCTCACAAAACAATATCCTAACACTGCAGGCAGAAGCCTACAGCGGGTGCAGGTAATATGTTCCTGTTTGCTTATACTCGCTTTCTTTAGGCAAGAAAAGGCACAGAACGCGGAACGAGAGAAGGCTAGTGCAGAAGGAGTGAAGCTTTACCTGGAGGAGAAGTGCGACGAGGAGCGCAAGCGTGCCAACAAAGCGGAAGCGGTGGCGCAGCAGAAGGTAGCGGTCGCCGAGAAGAAGGCAAAGGATCTGCAGAAGGAGTGCGAGCGAGTGGAGACGAAGGTGCAGAGCAAGGAGGCCGAGATTGAGTACCGAGACAAGCAGATCGCCAACGCAGCGAAGGAACTGAACGAAGCGAAGAAGAAGGCCGAAGATGCCCTGAAGGAAGCAGCGGAAGCGAGAAAGAAGGTCACTGATGCTGAGCAGCGAGAAGCCGGTGCCAATGCTAAAGCCGCTGAAGCCGACACGAAGAGGAAGGTTGCCGAGACGGAAGCGTCTGACCTGAAGCAGAAGCTCGAAGAGATGAAGAAGAACAAGACGGCCGAAGAGCGAAAGCTGAATGCGAAGATCACCGAGCTCGAGAATCGGCTTGCCGGTACCGAAAACGCACAGCAACCGTCCTCAAGCACTGATGCACAGCGGCCAGAAGGGCTCAACGGAGCGAACAAACGAAGTGGGCCTCCGGGGAATGACATTGCAAAATTGTACGTCTACGGAACCGCACGTAATCACAAATATTCGTTGCAGGCACGCGGATAAGGACATGCTGAAGAAAGACCTCAAAGCTAGCAGAGCGAAGGCTACCCGCTTGGAAAACGCAGGAAAGAAGGCCGTCGACGAGATTCTAAGCCTGAAGGAGCGAATCGTTGTCCTTGAAAATGAACTCAACGGACCGGCCGACGTAAGCCCGACGCACTAATTGTTCAGTCAGCGTTTACTTTTGTAGCCTGTCCTCGACGCACGCCTCCGGACCACACGACTACAGCAAGCAATCGGACGCTTTGCCGGAATCGCCGACAAAGTCATGATGAAGTATGACAACGGAGGAGTATCGATTAAGGTGCGCCGAACATCTTAAGCCATGCACACGTCACTTGGTAAAATCTGGTCCGTACGAAACGATTCAGAGCGACCCTTCTCGGCCGACCCTTCCTAGGGTTCTGTTAGAACTGAAGCCGTCCTTCTTCGACGAGTACGACTGCCGCAAAGAATGTCTTGCTCAGATCGACTACTCCCTTCTGTCTCAGGGCTCAGCGTCACAGTCTGACAAGGAGCAATGTCGAATTCATAAGAAGTTCGGCCGAGTGATGAGGATCGATTTTAAAAGCGCGGACGAAGAGGGCTACAATCCGGGCGTAAGTTTAATGCGAGTATGTTATTCGTTGTCTTTAAAGCGTACTAGGGGTTAAACTGATGAATGGCATTTAGTTGACTTTGGCCGTAATCAGGGGCAGCGCAATGGATTGGACGCTCATCGAGGACAACGCGCCGTACGCATGCACCTTCGAGATGAACTCCTTCGTCCTGGCGCAAGCGGCACGAGAGTTGGGCCCTGTGCTGCTCGACTTCAACAACCGTGACGGACCGGACGCGGTGGCTATCACGGATTCCGAGAACCGTATGGGTGGAGGTCAACGGGAGTGCCTATGGCGCTCACTTGCCGGCGACAACCCTCACGTGAATGACTTCAAGGTAACTTTTCGTAGTGTAATTTTTGTCACCGTTTGATCATACGCGTGTTTAGGCAGAGTTCAGCAGCACTACGCCCGACACGCACCTGCGCATCTTCGTGGATCCGAAGTACCTCCGTCGATGCGTCATGGCGTCCTCGGGCTCTGGCTCGAAGACAGTCGAAGTGTCGATGAGCGAGGACACTCTCCGCTTGCGGTACGGCAACGAACATTTCTCGTTGACCTATTACATCCCGACGGTGAAGCCCGCTGAGAACGGAGAACGCTCCTACTCGCCGATTGAATTCGGACACGAGACCTTCGAGATTTGACTAGCTATACAAATATATATTGTACCAGTCGGTGCGGACCAATAAAGAGTCTGACCTTTAAAGTATTTAATGTTGCCCTGAAAGAGAGCCTTCCGAATGCCCATGGAACACCGCAACGAAGATGAAATCAGTGACGACGCAGCAGCGCTAGATGATAGAAAACGTGGAACGGATTAGTGTCACACAAGGAAAGCACCAGTAGCGTGTCAAGCAAGGGTTCCTCCGCTTTTAAGAATTCCATGTCAACTATAGTCTCTTCCAGAAATTTCTTCTAAAGCCAAAAATTCTTCGCAAATCAAACATGCCCAAGTTTTGGATCGTCAACAGGGATGGGCGGGTCCTGGTCTTGGTCTTAGTCGTCGCAAAAATTCCGCCCATCTCGACTTTTCGACGATCTGCCGCAGTCGGCGCCCGGACCAAATTTTAGGTCAAAATCTTAGAATATGAGTCAAAATTTCCGTGGAATCGCCTGCGGCGGGCTAAATTCCACGCAAATGCGACCAAATGTCGGAAATTTCTGGCTAATTTTTTTGCAAATATCTTTAAAAAACGGCAAACCGTGGGCCTAGCCGTCCCTGTTTTGAGGCGGAAATAGACTGAAATTTAGTCTTGTCTTGGTCTTGGTCTTGGTCCTGTAGTCCGGGGGGTTTAAGTCTTGGTCCTGGTCTTGGTCTTGGTCGTCGAAAAAATTCCGCCCATCCCTGATCGTCAAAAGTTCGCCTGGTTACAGATCGCGACAAACGCCATGATTCGAGCATTTAGGGCATTAAAGAGCCAAGGACAGAGCCTGACTATCGGTCAGGCTGTATGACCAGCACTGCTTGGTATCGTTCATTCTCCATTCATACGTGATTCACGATTCAGTGGTTGCATTCACGATGTGGTCTGTAAGTTAGGAGTCCATGATTTGAAGCATACTCACCTAACCATAGGCTGGTAGACACGATGGCCGTAACTTGATGAACAGACGTTTCAGAAAAGTTTTACGCAGTCGACAGGCTGAAGTGGCCGATAAGATGCCCTCTAGGGTATTCAGTCCTCAAGGAGATCATCGAGAATGACAGCGAACGCCTGAAGGGGAAAATCCGACATTCAATGGGTTTGCTTGGGGCTTGTTTCCGCTCCGGTCCCGATAACGACTGCTATATTCGCAAATAGTGTCGTTTATTTACGTGATCTCGTAGGCTCGGTCGAGTTTGTTTAACGCCATTGTCATGCGCATTCTAGGGTCCCAGCTGTACAAAGTTCAAACAGTACGCAATTGAACCTGATTGTCTTAGCGTGTGTTTCTTTTTCGGTACGCTTAGCCCACCATCTACATGAATTGGCACGTAGATACGTATCTTAGACCGGATGTTGGTCGAGCGCATCCTGCAACTGCCGCGCAATTCAGTGCCTGTGGCCACAAGGCGCACTTGTCACATTTTAGCAAAGAGCTCGCAATCGGCCTTTTGGAGCCAGCAAACGCGATCGGATATTCACTGCCCTGATTATGAGCGACTACGTCATGCTCATTTTTAGCCGTCTAGTAATGTTTTGGAGCTCTTACCGGTCGTACTATTCGTGCTTTTTGTAGTAGTAGCATTCGATTTTACATTGCGATTTCATGAATAAACCGATTGCAGGCATACCTAAGTCGTGCGTATCAATCACAATGCCGTCCTCAGAATCAGCCAGTGACAGTCCTGCTACTGCGAAGCGTCCCAAGCTTGAGCCGCCCGCGGACGACGACGAAGACATTAGCATCATCGAGGAACGCATACATGTAGGTCAGAACAAAACTCAGACTCAAGCTTTTTTACCTAACGGCATCGGATAAAGTCTTTTTCGGAGAAGACGTAATCTCACCTTTGTTCACTTTCCTGTGATACAT
>JNEY01000153.1:74406-94409 GCA_020875895.1 Aphelenchus avenae | reverse complement strand
GCAACCCCTATCTCACCGACGACGACAGCAGCGTCAGCGAAGACGAGGAAGATGACTATGAAGTGGCCGACGGGAAGAACGACACCGACGTCCCGCAAATCGTCATCAAGTGTTCCACCCGGCAGTTCCTTCAGGAAACGCTGAGGCAGAAGGAAGAGATATTAGTCGACCAGCCACAGCCGCTGGACTACGAGCTCGTCAGGAACCTGATGGATGCCTACACGGACGTGCGTGCGCAGCACGAAGTTGAGACAGCCGAAGACGCGGAGGTAAACGTGCACTTACTCCTCGTTGAGCTCTCATCCGAAGTTTAGAAGGAATTCGAAGAAGCACGCCAACAGACGCGCAAGTTTCAAATCCGAGGAGGAGGCAAGCCGAAACCGCTAACGTTGGAGCCGCTGCCGGTGGAGCCGAGTGCAAAGTGTGCCAAGCTCTTGGACGAGCATGGAGAGACCATCCAGCGTGTTCCCGTGCAGACGCTCGAGCCCGTCAAGCGACGGCCGCCGATGAGCTACTTTACGTACACTAGCGTCAACGTCAAGGTGAGTCACAACTGTGCTTGCCGATCTTTAAAAACGTACCCATGACAAGAACATTGTTGAAGTTCTGTTCTAAGCCCAAACATGCACGTGCAAGTAACGATGCCGGCCTCCCAGGACAACAGTTGTTCCTGCCCTAAAACTCCACTTTTAGACCGATGACGACTACTCACTCTCGCACGTTCCCTACCTGGAAGATCTCTCCCAGAAGGACCATGACCAATGGTACGAGCAGCTGATGGAAGCGTTTCCTGACGGCGTGCACGGAACGAAGGTGGGGCTCATGGAGGGCGCGTTCATCAACGACGAGATCCTATACGCCATGGTCAAGCAGGTCATCGAAATGGACGAGGAGGGCAGAGTCGATGACGCGAGTACGTGTTACAACAATGATGCATCCGTTGAATTCGCATACTTAGGACTGCGACACGTCATGTGCCAGATTCATGCGATGTTCCTCAGCAAAGGGTCGGTCAACAAGCTGGTCTCCAGGTAAGGCATAATGTTTTGGACACAATCTTTGTATATTTCACGAAGGTACACGCGGTCCAAACAAGCTACAACGTGTTGTAATTCTTGCTAACTAGGCAGTCGTTTTCAGCTTTCCGGATCTCCGGGCACGCTTTGAGCCGGCCACCGTCAAGCGACCGATCATGCAAAACGACAAGGGCGAACTCCTCGCGAACTTCACTCGCTCCCGCCTTCTGAACAGCTTCGATGCGTTACTCTGCCACCGCTGTATGCGCTATGATTGCACGGAGCATGGACCTGAGGGTATGCGCAACAGAGCTTGTAAACCCTGACCGTGATCCCAAGTTTAGTTAACACTCCACCTGGATGGCGTCCCAAGAAACGCGGAGAGTCTAAGCCGGAAGTTGAGAAGAGCAAGAAGCCCTGCTCGGAGGACTGCTACCTCATCACCCCGGCGAAGAGCGAACCTTCAAGCTGGGGCGTGATGTCAAAGCTCGCCAAGATGTTCCAATCGACCTCCAAGAGCGCAGGTAACTACAACGTCACTGCAAAGTGGTAGTATGAGTCGCATAACTTCAGGTGCCGCCAATACGACAACCACCTCCAAGGCAGCAACCAACGGCCATGCGCAAGAGCTTAGCATGTGGGATGCAGCGGACTTCAACCAGCCCTCCGAGGTTCCCGGATGGACGCCCCACGAGGAGGCCTGCTTCGGCCTGGTTTTCGAATCCGCCGGCGGAGACTATTGCCGACTCACCGAGATGCTCGAAATGCTCAGTGAGGAAGGGACGCCACATACATGCCGTGAGGTGTACGAATACGCACGTCGCACGGGTCGCTTGCACGCGAAGAAGGAAGAGCAGAACGGTAGCACGCCAGAAAGCCCTCCGCGCAAACTGAAGAAAATGTACGATTGCAAGTTCGAAAGAACTATTTAAGCCAAAGATTTTCAGACCTGCCTGGAAGGCCGAGTACGGCTTCCGCAAGACGCAGTGGGACAACAACGGCGGGAAGATGGACAACCGGCACATGTACGTCCCGTGCCGCCACGAAGGGAAATGCTCCGAGGACAACGGCTGTCAGTGTGCTGCGGTCGGCAATGCGTGCACGAAGTTCTGCGGCTGCTCCACTGAAGACTGTCATCGTCGCTTTCCGGGATGCCGGTGCACTCCTGGCAACTGCCGCACCAAGGCATGCAACTGCTACTACGCGTCGTGGGAGTGCGATCCGGACGTCTGCAAACGTTGCAACTGTGGTGAGCTTTTGTCAGTTTTGTTCAAGCTTGAGCGCTCTCTGCTGTTTGTCAGAACGAGAACTAAGCTCAGCTTGTTCGCACGTCCAAGTTTGCGTAGTCATTGTGCTTCCTTCTTCCCATTGTTCTCATGAGCCCTTGAGTCCATGATATGAACTCGCATGTAGTAGATCCATGAGTGTAAGCATAATTTCATACTGGTTCTCGTGTTCTAACGCGATACCCTTCTTTAGACACATCCGACGACACCAGCGAACCGTCATGCAAGAACGTCTGCATCCAACGAGGGCACCAGAAGAAGCTAATCATTGCGCCATCACAAGTCGCTGGCTGGGGAGCCTACGCAGCGGACGACATCGAGAAGAACGACTTCATCTGCGAGTACACGGGCGAGGTTATCAGCCACGGAGAGAGTGAGCGCCGGGGCCGAATCTACGACAAGCTAAAGTGCAGCTATCTGTTTCGTAAGTTATAGCCTGAGAACAAGCGATGTCAGCCAGGATTTTAGGCCTGAATACGAGCCAGGACGTGGACGCGACGCGCATGGGAAACCTGGCCCGTTTCATCAACCACTCGACGGATCCCAACTGCCGCGCATCCGTGATGGTCGTGAACGGGGACCACAAGATTGGCATCTTCGCGAAGCGTCCTATCAAGCAATACGAGGAGTTGTTCTTCAACTACGCGTACAACAAGTCTCAGCAGGTAAGGAATACCGCACTGGTATCTGGCTCTCACCATTCTATGCTTAGATGGAATTCGTGCCGCTGGAGCTACCGAAGCATGGGGCAAAGTCGGTGGAGCACAAGTGGAAGAACGACGAGTCGCACCAGCAGCACGATCGAACCGACAAACTGGAGAAGAAAAGAAGGAAGAAGCGCAAGACGAAGCTTCGAAAAGAGAATTGCTACAGCACGTCTCAAGAAGTACGAGCATGCTGTTTCGAATGCATGTAGATTTGGGCTTTTAGCTGAAACTCAGCAAGTCAAAAAGGCACAAGAAGCGTAAGGTTGTGGATCTTGAAGTGGGGCACGCCACACAAGCCAGTCGAATGCGCAAGCGCAAGAAGAAGTTCTCGAAGGCGAAGGACGATTTCGCTCACAACGAATCTCAGCAGGTAAGAACACACGCCGACCGATAACTGAGGTGAAGCAAAGTACGGTTGGACTAACTTTGAAATTTTAAGGTGGAGTTCCTGCCGTCGCAGCTACGGAAGAATGAGCACAAGACGAAGCATCGCAAGACCAATGCGATTGAGGAGCAGGAGGAGCGGCATCACAAGCCTGTGCAAGAACGCGAAGTGTCCGAGCATAGTGAAAGTGAGGAGGACTGGCTTGAGTTCGAGGATGACTGGAGCGACGCCGACGAGCCATCCACATCGAGCGGCATCCGCAAGAAGCGATAATGAACCCTTCGTCCCAGCGAGTTGCCTTGATTGTTGCCTGGAGCCTTGTCTTGCTTGCATGTTTTTGCATTGTCTTGCATGTACCTAGATTATTGTCCTCCATGTACCTATATTATTTTAAGTCGTTGATACTGCGTTATTTTCTGCTAATAAAGCTAGGTATTTGTTTACTTAAGCTGGAACATTCACACGTTATTTAGCTGTCGAAGCACAGCGTTTCGCTGAAAATCTGTCAATGGACAACGTCCTTGGTAAGCACGAGTTGGAAGCGTTGGTGTTGTTTGCGTCAGCTTGCTGACTCCATTTGATTCATCCTGCTTCAGTAGGTGGTGTTCCTAATGTAAATTCGGAGCTACGAACGATACTAAAGGTCGAGAAGCCGAACTTTGGAAGTCTGTTCCATTTGCTTTGTTTTCGTGCACGAAGACGTCGGTTTACAAAAGTTTTGTTGAACCTTTGTTAAGCTTTGATGTGCCTACCTCCTCAGAGTTTCACGTAATTTAGCTATTCGTATGCATTTTGGAAGCCTCAGCAAATCTCTCTCTCCCTCTCTGCACATTATCTAGCTGTTAATTTATTGAACCGTTAACGCATAAAAGTCGTCCATTGTTAATCTCTACGCCGTTGGTTAAGTAAGGCGTGCATTGGGGTATCTACCTAGGTCTCGATAGGAAGCACTTAGGTATACAAGTCGCGAGGGGAAGAGGCAAGGCAGGCTAGGGAGAAGGAAGGCAAGTGATTGCAGAAGGCCACCATTGTCGGCAAGATGAATGTGGTAAGGCAAGAAGAGCGAACTAAACTTATTAATTAGACCATGCTAAATGCGAATAACCAAAAAAACCCAGACGTCAGAAACGTGGAAATTACATGAAAGGCCTCGGAATGCTCAGATGTGTGGAACCTGTCTAAGAAATGGAACGGTACGAATGGACGACATAATATGCTGCTATCGATGGGTGGATATCACAAGCACGAAGGGAATGTTGGAGAGACTCGGTATGGAGGACGTATGCTTAGGAATACTGGATGACAGCGAAGTTCTTGGCGAGTTCATCGAGCTCGCTGGCGTCGAGGTCACCGAAGAGCGCCAGGCGTCCGCCGCCGATAAGGCCGTACTCCACCGACACTTTGTCCTAAAGTAGACTGTGAATTTCTGAAGTGTTCGGCCCGTTAACCTCCGTGAAAGCTGCTAAGTACTTACGCGAAGCTTCTCGTCGACCTTCACTGCGTGTCCGTTGGTGGCGAGGCTCACGGCCAGCGTGCCCGTGGCCACCACCGGCACCGGCACCTTGTGGCCGTTGACCGCCGAGATGATGGTCCCCGCTGGCGACGGGTAGCCGGTGACGCTCATCGAGCCGGCTATGACGGTGAGTTCGTTGCCGGAGACTTGTTCGGTGGTCACCTAAGATGTGGTGGTTAGGTAGCTGGAGGCAACCTCATGATTCTTACCGAAATGCCCTCCTTGATGGCGTTGACCTCAGCGTTCACGAGGTTCAGACCAGCGACTCCGTTGGCCTGCAGCAGCCCCACCACCGCGCCGGCAATCAGCGCCTTCTGAAGGCCATTGGCACCTGAAGGACTCTACCTTTAAAATCGCCAGCTCAAAGCGGACGCTTACCTCCCGGGTACTTGACCACCACCGACTTCGGGTTGGACGTGAGGCTGGCGAGCAGCAGCGAGAGACTGGTCGCAGCCTTGACGTACTGCGCCTTGGTCTCGTCGAGCACCGCCGCCAGGGCTTGAGCGTTGATGGCGCCGAATAGACCGGTGCCGTTGTTGAGCGAGATGATGTTCTCCGCGATTTCGACGGCCACGCGCTGTTGTGCCTCGAGTGTGCTGGCCCCAAGATGCGGAGTGCATACGACCTTCGGGTGCTCCACCAAGGCTCGGTAGGTAGGCGGCTCCTGAAATAGAAAAATTGTGTTGCGCATGCTTGGCCTGAATGGTATCACTGCACGCAAAACAAAAAGATGAGTGCGTACCTCAACGAAGACGTCGATTGCCGCTCCCGCCACTTGGCCCTTGTTCAGTGCCTCCACGAGGTCTTCCTCGCTGATGATGCCGCCTCGCGCGACGTTGACAATGCGAACGCCTTTCTTGCACTTTGCGAATGTCTTAGCGTCGAGCAGATTCTGCGTCTGCGGGATCAGCGGCACGTGGACGGTGATGTAGTCCGCGACAGGCCAGATCTCCTCGAGCGTGAGCCACTTGATGTTGCGCTTGGCGGCCTCCTCGTTGGAGACGAGCGGGTCGAAGCCGACGGTCTTCATGCCGAACGCCTGCATCCGGCTGGCGACCTCCTGACCGATGCGACCCAGGCCGATGATCGCGAGCGTTTTGCCGCAGACCTAAATTGGCGTATTATGAATCGGGTCGTAATTTAAGCGCTGAGCTTTAGTGAAGAAGAGCGATAGTGAACTTTAGCAACTGAACAAAGGCAATTACATACCTCTTCGCCCATGTAGTCCTTGCGAGCCCACTTCCCCTGCTTCATCGACGCAGCCGCTTGCGGAACATGGCGGCTCAGCGAGAGGATCAGCGTACATGTCAGCTCAGCGGCGCTTCGGGAATTGCCAGCTAAATACAATTCGTGCGTGGAAGTTAGCTACTACTGTTGCAACTAGAAAGAGCTAACTATGGCTTAAGCTCAATGTAGCGGAGTCTGCCGTTAACATGGAACATAAGAGAAAAAAGTGAAAGGGACAGAGAGAGAAACAGTGAAATGCACACCATTCTCCGGGAGGTCCCAGTTGTTGGTGATGTACTTGTTGATGATCTCGTTGACATGCGGCGCAGGCGGACTGCGACATGGCTGTCGGTTCAGAGCGCGCAGGAGCTCCGAGCCCCCGCCGTTGCGAGTCAGTTTCGCAGCCAGATGCTGGAGACTGAATAGGGAGTCGATCGCTGGCGTTGGCAGCAGACTGTTCCCGAAGAGCGAGGCGGGGATGAATGGCGCTGGCGGAGAGTCGAGGAGCTTCTGCGCAAAGTTCTGTATGTTGAGGTTGTTGAGGTTCTCGTCGGGACTCGTGGACTTGTCACGTTCCGCCTCCACGCGCTGCTCCTCCAAGCGCAACAGCTGGTCTAACCGGGACTGCGGTGAGGTCTCCTCCACGTCGACCATCTCCGTGTCCGACTCGGCATTGGACTGGTTGTGGCCGTTGAAGAGGGTGTCACCGGACGTGGCGGAGTCCGAGCACCGGTCCGCCTCCTTCTCCTTCGACGCCTCACTGCTGCTGCTCTGCTGCTCGTCCGTGGGCTCCGCCTTTGTCGCGTTCGGCCACAGGTACTGATCGATGCTGAGCGGATTCGTGGTGTCCTCGTCGATCTCGCACGTCGCGGACGCCTTCATCGGAGACGGACTGTTCTTGAGCGAGTCCTCGGCGGCCATCTTCATGCGTGCGCGCTTGTAGCCGCGCTCGAACGTCACCTTGAGGCGGTTGTTCGACTCCTCGATGGTGAGCGGCGTGCAGAAGTGGTCGCTTGCTTCGGGGAAGTCGGGGTCGTTAATGAGCAGGTCGTTCTTCACCGCGATGCACGGGACGGCCGGCAGTTTATCCTTCGGTAGAATGCGCTGTAGGCGGTGACGCAGCGCGCGACACGCCATGCACCTAAAGGATGACACGTTAATGGGGGCTGTTAAGTCGACGTTTTGGTGAACTGGTAACCAAAACTTTGAAAAAGCATTATTGCAAATCCAGTATGCTTACCGGTAGTACACGGTCGTTAGCCCGGACTGGTTCGTGAATCGCGTCTTGTAGGCGAACTCACGCCGATGGCCCGGAAAGCTCCGAGAATCGTAGATGAGAATCTGCCTTCCGTATCCGCTGGGCGCATAGACCGGACGAATGGGCACGAACGGAGGGTGATGCGACGCGGAGTTCATTGCCGCATTCGTTGCAGCTGCGGCGAAAGCGTTAGACGCAACCGAAGAGGCCGCGTTCTTGAGGAGGGTGGCCAAGTCGAATTTAGCGTCGGTGGGAAAGATCACTGGCAGCTGGGTGGCGGGATTCTCGCCTCCATTTGCGTCCATAGGTGAAGTAAGCTGGAAATGATGGGCGTAGCCGGGAAATCACCAAGTAGCGCACGGACAAAGAATCGCGTGAAATAATAATGACTTAACAACATTGGCTAGGCTTGTATGGCAGTGAAGCATGTGGCGAGAAAACAGTAAAGTACATCGCTCGTTACTGACCATGCTTTGCGATACGGCATAACGGTATACTTCGCGCAGGCTTAGTGTCAGCTGCACGTATTCGCCGGAAGCAATTTGTCCGCTTCCCAGAAGCCACCCAGCGCCGCTGGGTCAACAGGCCCTAAAAAGTGAGCCGCGCCACACTGACCGAGAGCACCGTTTTGTTCCATGGCGGAGCCGCTATGCGCGCAAAACGAGGTCACTCGGCGAGTGGAGCCACGACCGTTGCGCAGCGCGGAATGCGACGTAAAAAAACGGGTCACGCCGGGGCGAATTACCGAAATTTTCGCCGAACAATGAATGACCACCGTTTCGGGCCACCCGTCGGACTTTTGGCTATTCAGGAGCGCGAATGGGGCGCATGAAAAGAGCCCGAGTGGACGAGCGGTGCGGATTTAGCAGCAGGAACCTAGGATTTCGGCTCTGAGCCAGCGCCAGGTGACCTGAATTGCTCGGACTTGGAATATCTCGATTATATGTAGGGCCCTAAGGAATCTGAGATTTAGCAGCTTTAATTAGCACTGCCCTAATGCCAGTTGACGACACACAAAACCTGACGATGGAACATGCGCTCAGGAGAAACCGACAGTCTGGAGGGCCCATAATCACATGCAAGTGCGACCTTTGCGCACGCAAAAAAACGCTCTCGACCGCACATCAATATGCATAATGGCGGGAAGTTCGCTGGACACTCCATGCAAAGGGCCACACTTTCAAAACTTGAGCCCGCGCCTCCCAGGGATCCGCTTTATGGCCATCAAAGGAGCCCTTATCGCGCATGGCCCACCACGGACAGGTCGACGAGATAAGAAGCGATAAATGGATGACGTCCGAGAGGAAGTCGTGGACAAATCCGACGTTTGATGAGTGCCAGGAAAGGGAAGGCCGACACGATGGGACACGTAAATCGGTGTTACGCAATCGCGAAGGTCATTGCATCCGGTGAACGACGCACAGTTTGCAGCAACCTTACGGGATGACGGGACAAATATCGAAGTGCCCACCGCCGCGGGAGTGATTACGAGTCAGCGCCACCGCTACGGCCACACTCGGCCACCGCTTGTTTACGCGACCATTGGCAGAATATTGTGTGACGCAGCTTAGGGAATGGGGACAACAATGCGACCGCAGGCGTGCATTATGCAAAAACCGACGGGAAGGTTGCAAGAACGAAGTTTCACATGCTTAGAAAAGTCTGGGAAAGCCTAAGAAGGGAACGCTCTTCTCGCAGGGACTTAACGTGTGTTCTTATGCGAGCCTACGGCTTTTCTAGCTTAATTTTCTGCATACCTCGTCGCATGGACGCCTAAGACGGAAACGCTCATCTGCTACGTAGTTTTGGTAGGCGCCATGAAGAGATTGACCAGACTAACGATTGAGTATGGGGCACAAGGTGGAATCGAGTAATGCGTGATGCTAATGTATGCAAAGAGGTGCGCGAAGTGGCCTGTCTGTGACTTCCTACGGGAACTGATGGCCGGGAAAGGTGAAGGACATCCGCGCATGATTAGGCCAAGGTCGCTCGAGAGCCTCTCCGTCGGTCCTAGCAGGGAAGCACACTCGGTATAATGGGAAATCAAGAAGGCCATAGCTACAAAGCCTTATTCCGATGCATGCAAATCGTATCCTTACGTCCTAAACTCCCAGGGGCTAAAATGACCGACTGCCCGCCGGGCGACACCCATCCGACCGGTCAAGAGACCGCTGACCTGAACCATTCGATGGAGTACGGAAGGCCCTCCCGGCGGAAACGAGATTCCGTCGGGAGGCCCTCAAGGGTGGCCGTCACCGGTACCTTCCTTCCGTGCGCGTCGCAAGGCCAAGGTCCCGAAGGATGCGCCGAATGGTACCGTTATTCGTCTTCAGGAGGCCCCAATCTCCGCGCGCCGCGCATGATCAGATCTTGTCGTCGCCGCCATCGGTGGCGGGTTGCCGCTGCCACAAGGTGATGGACACTCGGCGGCGGCGCTGTCGTCGACGGTTATCGCCAGTCCGGTGGCTGCCACCGGCAAGCCGGACGAGTTTTCCGGCTGGCGGCGGACGCGCGATCAACGGCCGTCGGCGTCGGACTCCAACGGGGACAAGGACAAATTTGGACAGCCGCAGCGACGGCCGCGCTGAAGATGCGCCCCGCGTCGGAAGCGGGACACCTCTTATGGCAGCGGGTTGCAGCGTGGCGGTTCAAGAAGGCGCCGCCGCAACAACAACCGCCGCCGTCTGTGCGAGAGCGAGAAGGTGCGATGCGCGGTTGTCCCCTAGCGGGAGTACCGGTAGCGACGCGCTGTTAAAAGGACATGCGCCGCGCGGAATTTTCCGGCCCCATAGCCACGCGGATGGCACCGACGCGGCGCAAGGATATCGGGCGTTGACCGTAGAGCACTTTTAGCCCACGAAATGCGTCCAGAACAGTTGAGCATCTTTGTAAAAAATTAAACATGACATCTGGGAGGGACAGTAAGAGCGGTGGACCCGGTTGATGAAGGCAAAGGAGCACTCGCTAAAGGAGTAAGAGATGATGGCCTAGCCTTCGCCAAGACGTTGCGTCAGCTTTCGCTTCCGAGCTCTGGAAACTACCTTGGATCCAAAACCGCCTCGATTACAATAGTGGTTCCGGTGCTCGGGAATGTCCCGATTGAGGCCGAAATGGGCCCCGAGAAGGTCGCCGAAACACACATCTTTGTTGCTTTCTTCGGCTGCTCTTTCTTTCCTCTTAGGACTGCGCTCTTTTGGCCAGCACAAAAATGCAGCGCGCTGGAGGCGCGAGTTTGCCGGAAGAGCGGGCGAACGCCGACAGTGAGTCAGCGAATTTGGCGAAGAAAAACTGCAGAATGCGTAAAAACGGAATAGTACAAAAGCGTTGCGTACAAACATTCGAAAACACATGCATGCTAGTGTAGGCTTGACATCTACAAAATACAAGAAACATACTCGGCGCCCGGCCAAATGCAATACACATGCTTCCGACTAGACGCGGAGAAGTCCTTGAAATGCAAGCAAAAAAAAACACTCAGCATGCATGGCCCTGGCGTCCAGAGCGTTGTCCTTGACGGCCACATTTTGTGCTCCTGTCCGACCAGACCTCTCGTTCGATGTGTGTTCTCACTCACTCTTTTCCCTTGCCCCAATGCAGAACACCGACGTGAAGTTCCTGTGGCCACCGGCGAATTTGTTTTGATTTCCCAGCCTATTCATTGAGGTGGCCTTTGGGCTACGCGAATGCTCTCCCGTCAGTCCCACCGGACTCTAATCACTCGATGGGGACGCAAAAGTGGCCGAGGGTGAATGGGCTACCGCTGAGCGTTGACAGTTCATGTAAGGACCGAAGAACTGGGGCGTACGCAGTCAAAAACAAACTGTTTGTCTCTGTCTCTGAAATACCACTCTGCCCATGCTCTGTGAACGGCTACGCAAGGCCAGTTGGATACCGCTGGGCCTTACGAGCCAAGCTTGGCGTGAACGCCAGTGAGGTCCAATGTGGCTCAGTCAGATACACTTTCCATGTCATGGTAAAAAATCTGGCTACTCCATGTGGTGGACAACTGAAAACAGGGACAAACCGAACACCTCTGCGGTGGGACCGCTCTCACAGTCAAATGGACAGGTAGTCATCGGTTCGGACCACTGACGGTGCACCAACGGGTCGACTTATGCGCAAGGGCCCGAGCCTCAAGGACGACCTTGTCCCAGGGCCCGATTTGGCCTTGATCAGTCGCACCGGGCGTCAATCGGCGAGGCGCATCGCGGCGGAGTTTAGTGCCGGCCTCGCCTTCCAATGGCACATTCACTGCCGATCTCTCGCATTCCCAAATGCGCGTGCGCATGCGTAAAACTCGACCGCCAGGTACTCATCCGCCGCCATCAATGGGTTGTGTGGCTGGCCTTCCCGACCCGCGATGTCCGATAGCGATGGCCTTCCGGCCACGTACGCACAATACGTGGCGGTGGCATTTGCGCAAATTAGTGGCTTCCGGGGCAGGCAAGCGATGCGCTGTGTTTACCCTGGCAAAAGACGGAGTGAACGGAAACGGTATGATCCGGGTGATTTTCTGATCGTTACTTGCGACTTCCGTGACGAAGCATGGCAAGTCCTACCCAACCTGGTAGAACCGTGAAATGAGGTGTATGAAACGTTTGTTCCTTCGAAGAACGCACGTGGGCCATCGCATGCTATGGTCTACCTTAGGTGCCAACTATAGTCATCTGTTCGCGCTGCGCTTACTTGCCCCTTAGCGAACAACCGGTAGCAAATTGCGTCCTTCAACCGTCCACCCCATTCCGCCACCCAATGGTCACTCTTTCGAAATTTCGAACGTTCATTGTCCATGCCCGGAGCGTCGCCAAGGACACTCGTGACAGCCGTCAACAGGACCTATGATCGCAATTAGGGAAGACAAATCATGAGCGTTGCCATGATGGACAGGTATTCAATGATAAAAACTTGAATGTGGGCACAGCTAGTCCCATACATTGCGCAATTAGCTAACACTAGGAAGGAACTGGGCCTTAAGCCGCTCTGACGATCTAAAGGCCTAGGCGAACCAAAGGTAGGGGCAAACAAGACAAGGGACGGTAGCCGGGAGCCGTCGGCGGATCCGACTGCCCTCGAGGCCATCGTGGACGTCGACTGGCTTCACCACTCCTTCCTTCTTGGAACGGGACTTCACCGCGGGCGGTGGGCGCGGCGCGTTCTCCAGCCGCGTTGGCAGCCGCGGCTGGCTGGAGGCTGGGTCCATATCGGCGGTATGTGGGTCACCGGGTCGGCGGCGCAAGTCGAGGAGCGCGGACAACGGTGCGTGGCTTTTGCGGCGCTGCTGCAGCGCCGCCGCTAAGGGCGCGGCCATTCAACGGTGGAGCAGCCGCGCGTCGGAAAGTGGGCCCCGTCGAATTTAGCGGATTTCGCTGCGCGGGCACGTCAAGTGGACATTCGCGCAGCGTGAGGGCCTAACTTGCGCTGTCGGATGGGGTCAGGAAAAATGGACGGACGAGGGCGATTGGATTGGATTCGAGCCAGCCGAGCCGACCGATCGCGAGTGCCATCCGTGCTCCTTGAAGACGACGAGTGGCCGTCCGCGTCGACCCATTGGAAGGGCCCTATGCGCCTCGGGAAATGAGAGCAACTTTCCGGATGGAAGGTGTGGATCCAGGGCAATCGTTTTCTGCCGCGCCGCGCCTCCGCAGCGCGTTGCCATCCGACCTCTTTTAATTTGCTCGACGCGGTCGCCTCGGGATTAACAATGTCCGAGATTTTTCGCGCACAGGTCCCGCAGCGCTGCGAGATCGCAGCCGCTGATGAATGCTTGGCGGTGAAGCGCTGCGCCCCTCCGTCGCAGTTCAGCCGAGTAGCCGTGGTCCGAGCTGACCCATATCCGGACGCCATCGGGGAAACAAAGAGCCGGGCGGAAAAACTGAATCAAGTGGAATGGAATTTTGCGGGAAACGCCGGCGACGAATGGAAAGGAATAGGAAAGATTGAATAGCCAGATCTCCGATCCACTTATCTTCCGAGCCCGACAAGAGCCTACGGTTCTTTTTGTAGTTCAAGCGAAGGAAACGACCATGGATTTGAGCATAAAAACGTTACGAATTAAATGTATTTAGGTATTCTGACCCAAAAGGCGACTTTTGAGGAAATGTTGTCCAAACGTGTCCCTTTGAAGGGTGGTCATTGAGCGGTGTTCAAAAACTTCATGCATAATTTGTAGTCATCGTAGAATCTCCCTTTTCCGTTGGGCACTGGATAAGCCTGAAGGTGCATGCCCTACTTTCATCCTATCGGTCTAAGCGTCCCAAGGTTCTTCTCATGCAGCGCCACGCGGCTGACACTCTTTAATTAACCGGGCAACCTTAATTGACTCTTGCTGAGCGCGTACGTCCTTGCTCTTATCTCCTCGCACTTTGCGCCTGCATCGCCACCGTCGGTCGGAAGTCGACCGCTTTGTACCGGCCGGTGGCACCGGTGCCACGTTGGACGACGGACAAAGTCCTTGAGCGCGCAGTTTGCAACGACGCGGCCCGGGAGCATGCGCACGGCGGTTTATGACCCATCTCCCCCGGCGGGCCGACGGTCCCATTGGCGCTACCGTTTGACCCCATTCCCCAAGCGGTAGTACCGGTGAGGATCTCGCCCACAGGTTGGTTGGGCTCGCTTCCAAATCCCATCCGCCACCGGTTGGGCGCCGCCGGTGGCCTTCAACCATCAGCAGTCGGCACCGGACCACCGACGGCAGTGATCCGTGTAAATCAGGCCACCGTCCGCAGGGCCCATCGGACATTCAGGCGGCTCATGACCACCACTACGACGTCGCTCCACTGCCCCCACTTAAGGAAAGATGGACGGCGGTCACTCGTCGTGATGGACGCTGGTGGCGGTGGAATGTTTTCGCATGCCTTCGGAGAAGGACGACGGTAAACAGTCGAGGATAGGGACGACGGCCTCTCACGAACCGCGATGGTCATCTCTCCTCGTGGTCTAAGACGAAGGGGCGGAAGGCATTAACCTCGGAGCTTAGGCCAAAGCTAAATAGCGGGGCCCATGCCCTCGCGCTAGTCTTGTTTGTGACGACCTAAGGCCTGAGCCTTGCCACTAGTCAACCGTTGCGTCGATGTCAAACGCTATATATTCGTCTTAAGCACACACATAGTATCATTTGCATCCACTGAAGCCTTACAAAAATGTAAAAATTTTATGCTAGGTTCGAATCCAGCCGCTTTGAATAACCTGGACCTGGAGCAAATGGTGGTTGCGAAAAGTGCGCAAAAAATTGTTAAAAAACAACAGGCAGCGAAGGACCTGTAACTTACCGTGATAGCCATCCTTTGCGGTCACTGGCACGGTGGCAATCGACGAACGGCACTACAAGGGATATAGGGGACCAGCTTGCCATCGCGCAGCGCCAGCACAGCATACACCATTAGAAACATCTTAAGGAACGGACGTAGCTGGACTTTTAGGGCTTCGAAAGTGTTCCTTTATGTAGTCAAGCATTGCGAGAACACTCCCGGTCAGATGGTCACTTCGCTTTTGTCGCGTCACGCATCGCTTTCCTCGTTGCGAAACATATCCGCTTCATTGAACGCGAGCTCAAACATCGGAGAACGCATGCGACCGCATCAACGATCGGATGAGTCGGCATACGTCATCGGGTCAAGTCAACGCGTATTAAGCAAAAGTTTGGCTATGCCATGCGTGATATCGTTTTTTTACGTTACTGAAGTACTTAAGCGTGCTGATCCTTTTTTACAATTGCGTCCTCTTGGAATAGGCTTAGAGCCCTTCACAATGTCTCCAAGCACACGTCGCAAATCTTTCAATCTCCGTCAAGCGGCGGACACCACCTTGCACGGATCCGTCGGCGCATTTGTTATAGGTGTCCAAAAATTTGGGTCGGCCCTGCAGGCAGCCGAATGATCGCGCTGCGTCGGCCGCGCGGCGCTGCGCAGCGCACGTTCCGACCCCACTTGCCCTCGATTTTTTTGCGCTGGGGTCTTTTCGTGCCCTCAGGGCTCAAAGCGCGGGCCTATCTCCTCGCTACCGCCGCCAAAACACTCGGACAGCGGGCGGCGGCCGTCCACTTGCGCGAAGAATTGCGCGAGAGGCCGCCGTCCATTATCTTTTTCCGCCGCGCGTCCATTCGCTGCGCGAAGCGTTGTGCCCAATCCGGAACCATTCTTCGGATCTGGGACATCGGAGATCTTTTCCTGAAGCAACGAGCGCGCTCAAGAGGGCTCCAATCCGGGGGCGCCGCGGGATAGGGATCGGGCATAGAAATAGCGAACAACTAGATCCAGGAAAGACGGTTCAAACATGGGCGCTGGAGACGCCAACTTACATAATAAAGCGCAGTCGAAGAAAAGTGCAATGGCCGCAGCAGACGCTACGTTACACAACGCGCAGTTAACGCAGAAGAAATCGGTCAGTCACAAGCTACCCGAAGTTTCGAACATCCCAGAATGTAACCGTGTTTTGCCGGTGCCCACTACAGCCGTACAGACGCCAAAACCGTGCTTGCGCATATGGTACCAGTAGCATGCGTCTGCGGATAAGTGTATGCCTACATGACTTGCAATGGCAGTGGCGAGCTCACAGTGGTCTTTGCCATTGTGGGCTTGCCCACAATGTGCTAACAGTTGAGATCTTTAACACGAAAAACCGAATAAAGCGGAGTGACAGGTCACAAAAGTTGAGCTAGAGACACTGTCACGGCAGATTCCACTACCGTCAATGCTGCACAGCATGTGCTCCTGCGCGCTAATGGCAAGCTTCGCTAACCTGGAGTGTTCATGACGATGACGCCGTGCTCACTAGCCGCCTTCACATCGATGTTGTCCACGCCAGTGCCCGCACGTCCGATCAGCTTGAGCTTGCCCGAGGTAGCCTCGATGATCTCGCGAGTGATCTAGAAAGAAGCAAGTTTTGAATTGCACAGTGCCAAGAGCAGACTAATTACCTTAGTGGCGGATCGCACGACGACCGCGTCGAAGTTCTTGAGCTCCTCAATCAGCGCCTCCTTCGCGAGCTTGGTCTTCTTGAGCACTCGAAGGCCACCGGCGGTGAGCTGGTCCACGCACTCCTGCTCGATCTCATCGGCGATCAGAACGGACTCGATGCGGATCATCCTTGAAGCAGAGCGTGAAACGAGTAAAGTTGCCTAAATGCGCACAATTGANTCATCCTGACGTAACCACCCGTCCGACAGTCAGGGCAGAACGATGCGGAAACAAATTACCTGCATCATGGTGGGCGTGAATGACCGCCAGAATTTCACATGTTCTTGCCGTTCACATGTCTTTCTCGTTTTCACATGGCTTTGTTTCCTTGACAGTGCACCAAGTGAGACACTAAGTCACTAAGTGTGCTCTAGACAAGAAGCTGGCATATGGTTAGTAGTCCGGCATACCGCTGCTGATAACGCATAAGCGCACATTAGGGCAAATAACCTACACCTAGAAGTAAACTGTCGCCTCTAGGCGAAGTATCGCTGAACTTCGGGAGCGTGCGATGGTTTTCGACAACGATTAGTTAAACCACTGCAAGCGACTTTCAAGATTGACCAACAGTCGAATTCGCCTAAGAAACGCAGCAGTTCCATTCCTCTGCTAGCAGCAGGATGGTGGGGAACAATCTATATGTCTGCTATCTTCTAGGCAATCCGAAAATGTTAGCGACTGTCAACGGCCAATTGTTTTCCTAACTGCTGCGAACTTTCTGGAAGTCGGACTAAAACCCGTCGCTATCTAGTGGCATTTCTGACCCTGATGGTCACTGTCCGACTCGTCAAGATTACCAACCGCTACTTGTTTGCAGTTCCTTACCAACCGCTACTTGTTTGCAGTTCCATTTCTTGTAATTAATGCCAAGCTTCTGGTAATTTCACTTCTATGAATGTCATCTTAGACCACAGCATAGGACGGGAAGGCCGCGCTTCGCCAGTGTGTCCTCTGTGTTCTGCAGCGAATGCATTGGAGTTCCGCCCACTTGGCTGCTCTCCAACAAGTTCTAATTTCTCAATCCATATTCACAATTTTGACGTTGTTCCACTTAATGAATCTACAGTTTTGTAGAGCTTCGAGCAATATTTGATCAGTTATAGCTTGTATAATAGCTGTGAAAAGTGTTAGGTTGTGGGAACATTTGGAAATCGTCAAACATCAAGCGTGTAGCAGAACTTTCCTAAAGCTCACGTGTAATTCTAACAAAGCATCGCATTTCTTTTGTGATAGTGTCTCTTTGTTCCTGCTCATTCCGCACAAGCATTGTTGCATGTTCATATTCCTGTTTCTTGTAGCACTAAGTGCGTTTTTAGACTTTCACCCGTTCGTCGCTGGTCGTCGAAGAAGCTCGCCAAGATGTCGTACATGCTCCCGCATCTCCACAATGGATGGCAGGTGGACCAGGCTATCCTCGCGGAGGAGGACCGTGTCGTCGTGGTTCGCTTCGGCCACGACTGGGACCCGTCATGCATGCGCATGGATGAGGTGGGTTTTCGTGCATTTGACGACAGTGTTCAGAGAAGCCGGCCAAGCACACGCTCGCGAAACTGGCGGTAGTCATAGCAGGGTGGTTACGAGATGATACGCGTGGGTCTCCAGAATTCTGGGCTTGATTTGGATGGACATGTTAAGACGACAGCTAACTTGCGTCAGAAGGCTAATAGACAACTAAAGGTTGAAGGAAGCACTTTTATGTCAAGGTCTTTCCCACAATTATCACGAGTTTCACCTTGCTACATCCTTTGGAAGCGTACCTTGACGTTGAACTCACTCATAGACGGATTAGTAGGAAAGCTTAGCGTACCGCAGGAACCACAAGGGGTGTCGCAAAAGGGGTGTAGGAGGTAGTTAAGTCTAGCACGTCCCATCTTTAGCGGAAGGTTCGAGAGGGATGTCGCTTAAATTTCTATAATCGTAGCCTGCCTTCAGTTATTACGTACCGGTACTTCCAGCCTCTTTTTTCACATTTTACGCTACGATTGTTTAGACGCTGTACAAGGTCGCGAACAAGGTGAAGAACTTCGCGGTGATCTACCTCGTGGACATCTCGGAGGTGCCGGACTTCAACAAGATGTACGAGCTCTACGACCCGACGACGGTGATGTTCTTCTTCCGCAACAAGCACATCATGGTGGACCTGGGCACGGGCAACAACAACAAGATCAACTGGCCCATCACCGACGGCCAGGAGCTCATTGACATCATCGAGACGGTCTATCGGGGTGCGCGCAAGGGCCGCGGTCTGGTCGCCTCGCCCAAGGACTACTCCACCAAGTACAAGTACTGAACGTTCGTGTTGCGGACGAGTTCCAAGCAGCTCTTTCATGCACTTTACCACCTCGTCCTTTTCTATGTATGTCTGCACATAACTACGTTTCTGCGCCAAGTAAACGGCTGATCAATCTGTTGCGTACTGCACACATGCTATGGTCAAAGTTTCGTCAAGCAAGTAAGCTGACAAGTACTTAGCAGCTTAGAGATTTCGTAGTTGTTTTTAGTGTAAGTGGATGACAGACATTGTTCTCGGGGTTCCACCTTTTCTCATAGCTTTAGGGGTTCGGGTTCCGTAGAAATCCCTAAAGGTTCCACGGGAACCCCTCGATAGGGTTCCACCAAAACGAAAACACTCATGACAAAGATGGGATGCGACAAAGAGCTAATTCTTCGTAGCCATCGCGAGACTAAGGCATAGCCGGTTATGCTCAGTGCTGCGCAGCACAAGAGTTATGCCGCTTGAGATATCTAAACTTATTCATCTAATGTCCACAGAATATTTTTATTTCTCTCGACGCTATTTTAAGCTACGTCCATGGGCAGTGAATTCGGATGTGGGACAAGTGGACGTGTGGCATAAGACCAGACTTTCTATGCGATGAAGTGCATGATAGAAAGGCTAGCACGAACCGGCCTATGAGCTGCGGACGCTTCCCTTATTTGTAGTGCCGTGTCCGATGTGGCTATTTGTTCGGCTTAGAAAATTTACTGGCTAAAATCCAAAACCCTAGTGGCAAGGGTCGACGTTTCACCGTATTCGGACCGACTAACGCATTAACGGGCATTTTCGGAAGACCTTCACACAATTTAGACAAACTTTTTAGCGTTTTAGCGCATGGTCGCACGGCGTCACTGAAGTTTTCTTACAATCCTAGTCGACACAGAATTGGCCTACATGCGGCCACTTGCTTTCAACAAACGTCTTTATTATAAGTACAAAGCAAAGCAAACCATAGAAAGAACAGATTTCAATGTGCACGAAGAACTGGTACGAAATCGAAGGATGAACAGCTAGAGCAGGAAGCATCAGAAGCGAAACCACTAAGCACTCCTAGCATCCCCTGGCCTACGCGTTAACTTCAGAAGCATCAGTCAGGGATTGTTATTAGCACGGTTACGACAGAGAATGGCATCATGCAGTTGAGGAGACATGACAAATGGGTCAGTGGGAAACAATAATGGGAATAAATGCGGGAATTGCCTTATAGAGATAGAGTGTTTGACGCCACGCTGCAAGCTGTCAATGGTACAGAGAACTGGCAGATAGAAGAAGAGGCTCGACATTTCTCCCGACGTCGATGCTTGCTGACTGAGGGCTTCAGAGGCGGGCAAGAGACTGGACACCGCCGTCGTGTTCGCCGTTGGCTGTCCGCGGTGGGT
>JNEY01000153.1:54396-66803 GCA_020875895.1 Aphelenchus avenae | reverse complement strand
GGCCCTCAGAAAGAGTCCGTACAGGCACTAACAGGAACCTACCGTCGTGTATAGCCGCGTGCTTGCGAAGGATGCTTGCCATGCCAAAGATCTTCCCGCACTGCTCACATTGATGCTTGGCCTCCGAGTGTGCCCGTTGTTTGTGTTGTTCTAGTGCCCGGGAGTTCGGGCAAATCGTCCCGCACACGTCGCATTCGCACGGCTGTCCTAAATGCACCCATCTCGGAAATCCAGTCACTGTGTGTTCAGTCAGCCAATCACCCTCACCTGCGTGCGTTTCCATGTGGTAGTATAAGTTGCCTGGACGCAATTTCTTGCCACAAAGTGCGCACTCGAACTCCAGATTGGGATGGACCAATTGTTTGTGATAGTTTAACGCGTTCTTGTGCGGAAAGATCTTCCCGCATTTGTCGCATTCGCACCGTCCGATCTCCGTGTACGCACTCCGCTTGGCCTCGAGCAGAGCTGCGCGTAGTTTGTACTTCTTCGCGAACTGTTCAGCTTCGTGCGGCTTATCTGGAATGGAAGGTCACACTTAACTTAACGACTCAAACATACGAACACATACCGTTGTGGGTCTCTCTATGAGATCGGATTGACGAGTGACTTGCGTACTCCTTTCCGCAGGTGGGGCACTTGAACAACGCTTGCGCTTTTGTCTGCGACATTCTGAACCGTTTCGTAAGAGGTGATAGGATAGCCGTTCCGCGCAAGCACAGTAATACAATTCCACTCAAATTCACACACTATTTTTTCACGCCTGCTACCAAAGAAGCGTTATTTGGTCCTAATCATTTCTTCGTATCGGA
The DNA here is from genome assembly GCA_020875895.1 of Aphelenchus avenae. Taxonomy (NCBI): domain Eukaryota; kingdom Metazoa; phylum Nematoda; class Chromadorea; order Rhabditida; family Aphelenchidae; genus Aphelenchus; species Aphelenchus avenae. Next base: position 65,994 of record JNEY01000153.1, on the reverse strand, counting down.
AACATTCTCATTTTCGACTCGACTCTCGTTAATCTCGGTGGCAGTCCCGCCAGTTACGACGAGAGGTCCGCTCGCTGTTGGAATGCTGGAAATCTTGAGCGCTATGGTGCGCGGAAGAGCGCAATTCTAAGGTGGCGCTCTTTGCCGGTGACTCATTCCGAAGCATGGCCTGCATGCGTTGGCATTCTGCTCGTCCTTTCAGTTCAAATATATCACTTCCCCTGTACCACAGGAAACTCTTAATCAATAATTTGACGTTATATGTACGTGCAAGCTTTACGTAGGTACCCAACTCATTCACCCAAATCTGTTTCAGTGCTATCTCCAATGCCTAAACGACCTCACAACGCTCCGATAATTCCGGCTTCGGCGAGGCTTATCGCGCAACTCAATGCCGCGCGCGGTGACCCCGCTCGCCAGCAAGAACTCATCGACAGCCAAGAGCCCAGCACCTGGAACAGAGCCCTGCTGGAGGTGTTTGCGGAACCTGCGGGACAGGAAGGAACCCTGGCGAAGCAAGGAAGAACGGTACCGCAAAGCGTGTGAAAGCTTGGCCGACGAGAAAAACTTTCAGGACGGAAACCAGCAACCAGCGGATGAGCCAGCGCATAACGCGGCCAACAATGCACTCAGCGAGTACTGGCAGACGGTCAGCCCTCGGGACAAGTACATGTTCCCGACGGGAGGGTCGAAGGTCCTCGGCAAGGGGTACGTGCTCGGCTTGCAGTAAGCTGTATTAATTGCGCCATTTTAGGGTGAACGGAAGAGTCATGACGGTGACTCTGAAGCGCGACGTCGCCGTCAAGATCGTGGACGTTCGCAACAAGCCGGAGGACGTCATCCGCTACTTCCTCGGCGAAGCCGAGGTGATGTTCCTCAACGAGAGCGAGGTGAGTCCGGCAGTACACAGCACTCAAGCGTTAAAGCGCATGACTTTAGTTCCTGATGAAGTGCACCGAGTGCTACTGGTGGCTCGACAGGCTCTACTTCATCATGCCTCTGATGCGCTTCGGCAGCCTCGCGACGCTGCTCGCACGGCTCAAGAAGCACATCACTAAGATGAGGAATGGCGTCCCGGAGGCCGTGTGGCGCTACGTCGCCTACGCGATCTTCAAGGGCCTCGCGGACCTTCACCGGTGAGTCACGTCTCAAAAAGACTCCAAGAGGCACTTCGCTGTTGCAGAGACAACCGCGTGCATCGGGACCTGAAGCTGGAAAACATCCTCATCGATAGCGACGGCAAAGTCCAGCTGACCGACTTCGGATGGTCGAAGAAGATCGGTCCCAACGACGTCGCGTATGTTTCCACAGCCACGTTTCTGCCTCTAACATCTGCTTTCAGATGCACCGTGGCCGGAACCTACTACACGATGGCGCCGGAGGTCGCCGAGAATTACTTCCTCGACAAACAGGAACAACCACTGAAGGAATACGACTTGTCCGTCGATGTGCGCTCGGCAGGAGTGGTCCTCGTCGAGATGGCGACCGGAAAGCAGGAGGAGTTCGATTCGTTCGACCCGGACGAAGTAGGTGACCGTACCTCTTGCACATGATTTGATTCAGACCACCACTGACTTTTCATAGAAAGTACATTTTTAACACGCCAATTCAGCTTTGTGAGCGAATCCGTGCCGGCGGCTACGCTGCGGAGTTGCGCCACCGCGTGGAGAGCCTCAACATCAGCGAGCACTTCAAGCAGCTGATCTTGGTCTGCCTGGAGGACGATCCGGCTAATCGAAAGACGCCCACGTGGCTGCTTGAGAACACTGCCTTCCTGAGGGACGCCAACGACCGCAAGCCGCTGCAGAAGCTCATGAAGAAGCTCCAGGAATACGAGAAGCGGGCAACGCCGGAGAAACGCCAGCGGCGCAAGTGACCGGTCGTGTCACGCATCCTGCCCAATGTGTCCTTCTTCCTCTCAGGGGACTAACCACTCAACTGCCCGCTCTTACTGTTCGTCTATGCTTCTCACTGCATTGTACATTCACCTTCTATCCTCAGCATGTTTCCACCGTCATGAACCATCCAAGAGTATATTCCACCTGAAATATGTAAACTTCTGGTTTTAGCCATCTCCGTCTGTCAACTGCAGTTCTTATCATGTATGCTCAGGTCCAACTCGCATCATGCTTCTTGTGGAATAAAAGTGTTTTTATCAGTGCTACCTGCGTAGATTTAGGCACTGGCGGACGGGCACAGCATAATGGTGCGCACTCGATGCAGACCATTTTAGTTCAGTTCAGACTGACCATTTGAGAGAAGGCGAACCAGTTCAGAAGATTGAGTACTCTCATGCGGCAATCCTGATAAGCGCTGGGGAACCGCTAAAGCTTTGGAGTCGGCGTGATGTTTAGCACAATGCGACAGAGCTTCCCGGATTATTAACTGCCATAGAATAAAGCTATTGGCAACTTTCTTTGATTTTTCGTTTTTTGTTTAGTGGGAGTATTCTCAAGAAGCAACAAGAAGATAAATAATTTTTCACTATAAAGTGCATGCAGCACGCCGTGCCTTAGACATGCATGCGTGCATTCATGCGCACCAAGCGGTAACGCATGCAGGAAGCATCCACTCCGCACAGAATCCTTGTAGTGCGGATCCCGGTAAGCTAAACCTTCTGTTTTCCATAAAAATATTCTCTATTTACATTCTACTAACGCCAACTGTGAAATTGGCTACTGCCGGCAACGAGATAATTCTTCAACAAAATTTAATTTCCCTTTTTGTAGCAGCATAATAGAATGGGATGTCACTGACCCGATGCGTCAATAAGTTAAGACAGGACTCGAAGCAGTGCACGAGCGAGAACCAGAAACAAGGGCTGGTGGGTAGACGGGTGAGGGTAGAGAGCGTCCTGAACATGTTAACTGAGAGCAGGATGGAAATGACGAAAAAACATATTTCAGATTTTGTGAAGAAGTTTGAGCAGCCGAAAAGTGAGGAGAAGTGAGGTGAGGCGAATTTCAGCGTGAACAACTCGGAAGAATATTTACAACACTGCGGTGACTATGAGGGATCAGAGTTAGACGGTGAGCAGCAGAAGCCCGGCGAGCGTGGTCAGCGAGACGACGGCAGTCGCGGCGCCACCTCCAGTGTGTCCGCTGCGGCGCTTGTCCTGCGAAGACGGCCGCACGGTGGTGGTGGGGCGCAGGTGGAGCGGCATCTCCTCCTCCGGGAACACGAACGCGGTCGAGGACGGCTGAAACGAGGAGTAATCCTTGTCCGCTCGTTACCGTGAGACTTACGAAGATCAGGGTGGCGTTGCACGTAGGCTGCGGGCTCGAGACGTTCACGCGGACGCGCTGCTGCGCCCCGAGACCGTAGTCCCACATCATCCAGCGGCTGATCTCGATGGTCTTGTTCTGCGGCGCCTTGCGCTGCTGCTGCTGCTCATCGTCGTCGTCGTCCCCGCGCTCCTCGCTTTTCTAGGCCGAAAACGTTGAAAGTGTTCTGCGGACCGACCGGCTTACCTCCTCTGCCTCGGCGATGGTCATGGCCGTGAGCTCGGTGAAGGTGATGCCCACGGTTTGGCCGTTGACGACGAAGTCAAAGCGAGAGCCGGAGCCGTGAACTGCGTGTTTGAAGGGCTTCATGTCCCCGGCGTCGTTGCCTAATGGACACTATCAGTGAGAGCACATATCAACTATTAACGTCAATGGACAATGGAATGCCGTGACCAGTATAGGGCGACTTCCAAATTGCGTTTTCTAACATGCGTACCTGCAACGAACTGCATGTCCGCCGGAGTCGTCGAGACCGGGTGGATGCGGATCTGCGCGTCCTGTTGTGGGCTGAAGGAAATCGTGTACCTAGAACACTCATCTTTGATTGGGAAATCGGTGCCTATCGCTCACTCGCAGTCGGGCTGAGTAGAAGCCAGTGAGAACTTGAGGATGCCGCTGGCGTTCACGAGGACGTTGAACACCGTCGGCTCACCATCACGCACGAAGGCCTTCCTAAAAGCGAAAACTGTGAGTACTTGCAAGAACGTGAACACTTGAAAAACGAAGAATAAACGCACTTGTTGTTCTTCCTGTCCAGATCGAATCGGTCGTGGTTCTTGTTCTCCGGCAAGTCTCGGTTGGACTTGGCCTCGTAGAACGGCAGCGATGGCACCGGGAATGCCGTCATGTTGGCAGCGAGATCCGCCGTGACGACCGTCAGCAGCAAGCTTGTCGCCGTCGCGAACATCCAAATCGGCTGCATTTTGCTCTGATGGTCAGTTGTGGACGCTCTGAAAGCAGGGTAGTGGACAAGTGGCTAACGAGTACATAGGTTCAAGGCACGTCCAAGAAAGAAGTCGCGCCGAGCACGCATTGAAGCGCAGCTAAATAAACGTCTCAGGAGCCGTTAAGATAGCACGTTCCTAGGCGATCGTATAAAACAGAAAACCCGTCCATCACAGGGCATTACTTTTCGTGCGTGTACTATTCTTATGGACTCATGCCGCGAAGAAGACACTTAGCACGGGGACGTCGTAAGACTGACAGGCGTAGGCCAGACGAAAGTCGGAACCGGAAGTAAACAAATGCAAAGGCCTTGCGAAATCCGCGCATATTTCGACACGAAAGTTTCCTTCGCATTGCCTGCCACCAACTCACAAGTGCCCCAATGGGACGAGCTGACCAAAGCTGCACGGAAGCGGGTGCATAGGTAGGTTGTGGGAGCAGCAGCGCTGCGAAGCGGGCAGTCCGGTAGAGGGTCCCCACTTCGTGGAGGCGGCGAGCGGCGGTGGACGCAGCGACTGCCCGGTGAAGTGGAGATCTTCGCTCCCCACCGCCGCTTGTCAGTGTGACGGTGAGTAAACGGACCGCGGGTGGAGCGAGAGGGTGGGAATTGGTCAGACGCGTCGGCGTGTGAAAAAAAACATAGCAAACAAGGTGGCCGACGATCAGAGGATGAAAAGCCGGCCAGGGAGCATCTTTTTTAAATTCACACTAGGCTGAATTATTTTAGCCTGAACTGATGGATGTGCCACATATAAAGAGGGTCGGACGACCATATTGTGAAATGATAGCATTTTGGGCAGCAGATCATCCGGTCATGACCGGTAAAAGAGGCAATGCCCGAAAAGAAGGAGATGGAAAGAAAGCCGCGCGGGACGGGCGGTGACGCAAAATTACAGGGTACTTGAGAGCAGCGAGTATTGGGCACCTGTTGCTCTGTGCCGCTACAAGGTACCGCCGGAGTGTTTGACTGAAACTGGTTAAAAGCAAGAACAACTCAGAGGCGTCCAAACAAGTGAATTGCGGATCGAACTAGCTGTCAAGGCACCGCGTACCACCGGGAACAAGGGGAAGAACGAACACGAATGGGAAGCGATGCAAAATTATTGGCAAGGACGCTCCTGACACTTTCAACTCCTTCCAAGAATAAACGATTCAAATCTCATAATGACTTAGTGGACGGGAACCTTCACTTATGAATCTCTCACTAAATCCATTGAGCTCTCCCATGCGAACGCTCTCGCCCCTGAATGGACAGCGAAGCATGGAGCAGGCTGAACTGGAAACATGTGTCCATCCGGCGCGCACCGCGGCCTGGGAGAGTGGACAGATGGCGTCGCGGCCCGCGTAATGCACTGTTAGCTGCGCTGCGCAAGCGGTGCACGCATCCGGCACGCGGGACAAAAGCGGAGCTGAAAGCGCGTGGAAGCGCTGCTAAATTAGCGCCTAATAATTCGAAAAACGCAGCGTGCGAGGAAGTGGACCGCCAACAGATGTTTCAAAAATAAGCGTCGCTTGGGAACCGCAGTACACAGGGTCGCCTGGAGGTAGACCCCTTATTCATTGGTGTGAGAGAAGGTCCAGACCACCAACGAACGGAACTGCCTCAGTGATCCACATTCCCTTTACTCTATAAATTTACAACTTCAGTAGACTCTGAGACGATCAGTTGCCTGCGAAAAACATGCTTGATTCCAGTTCAAAGTCCTCGGTGATCGATACGACTAGGTGGCTGCTGTCCGTTAGAGATCGCTGACCACACGAACTGCCCCTTCGCATTGTCCACGCTTACTCACGCCCGCTGGCATCCGTCTCTGTTGGTGGTGCGGATTATCTCGGCTAATCCTCCAAGTCCATTATCTCGCTATTACCTAACCACGCCGCTTCCAGCAGTGGCCATGGTCGCAGCTTTAGGAAGCTAGCGAAGGAACCAGATCCGATGATCGGACACAAAAAAAACGTTGAAATTCAAGCAGACCTGACGAATCAGCACTCTAGTCCAAGTCAACTCACGAGCTAAGAACATGTGTTTGGTTCGTTCCGGAAAGCGCATACCACGGGTCAACAACGCTTCACTCTCAGTGACCAAGAATGCTGGATTCTTCAAACCCAAGGCGCTTAATTCGACGCGACACTGTCCTTGGTAGGCCAAACATTGCGTAATTCGCGCGTTCACTGGACCGACAATAATTGCGCTCTCCGATGACCTACAGCTCCCAAGGAATGGACAAAGCGGACGGGGACAGCTGCTCTCGCACTCGAGAGTTCATTATGCGTGAACAAGAGGGTTCGAAGTAATCGAGTTAATGCTAATGACTCATGACACTCTCGAGACCCCGGGGAGGAGCGGGATCAAGGCCAAGGAGGATGCGGAGAGTATAGAGTTTGACGTGTTAGAAGTCCTAAATGAACGACTTCAAATTCTGGCAGCATGAAGTGAGAAACATAGGACTTCGGTGCGGGATCAACTAGACCTTACATCGTTCCTTTCAAACATTGACCAGGTAGGGCGTACCTCTCAAACGTTAGTCTCGGCTGAGATGGGTCGTTCTAAGCAGACCTGAGATAGGACCAGGTTGATCCGGTCTTCCATGTCTAAATATGCAGGGCGTTCGCTCCTAGACATTATCATCGGAAGTCAGCCTAAAGCCTTAAAATATCGACAATCCTCAGCGCAATCAAACGAATCCACCCTCACTATTGCGTTCAAAAAGTGCCGAATGGAGCGGCGAAATCGCTTGGCGCCACCGCCGGGGCACTGAATAGGTACGAACGCGAAGTAACGAAAGGTCACAAGTTTCTCGCGTCGGTATTGTCCACCCGACGGCGTTCAATCCGTTTTACCAGGCACCACGCTTTTTGTGGCGCTGCGCCGGCGTCAAACCACGAATTCACTCAGAATCGCGCGCCGTGCGTATGGAGCAGGTGAACACATTACGCGCAAGTTTAACTGGCGCAAATCACTGGATGAAATGGAATGGTAGGCGGAGGCTGGGAAAGATCCTCGTTCTCCGCGCGAGTGAGTCAGTCGTGTTTTCGCAAGTTCGCTGCGGCTCAAAAGAGAAGTTGACGCATTGAGCGGATTACGATTGCGAAGTTGATCGGATGACACGGATGAGTCGGTGTCGGAGTGACGGGATCAGTGAAAAAAACACGAATTCTGGATGGGTCATGAATCATTCGGGCCCGTGGTCTAGACAAGCGAATAGATGGTACCCGGAAAAATACTTAGCACAATGCGTGTGGAAGCCCGAGGTATAGCAGCGAATCGTTCTTACTTTGCCACTTGGTGATCTCCTTCTAGCCGATACATGATGGCAGCATGGGCCAATGCAAAAATCCTAATACTAAGAGTGATGGTGGACTTACTGGTCACCCGCATTTCGGAATAGATAAGGACAAAGAAATCTGCGTTTGCAAGCGGTCGTTCAAGAGAGCTCCGGAACCACGCAAACAACTCTGATCGCCTAAATAATTGTTCGAGAACGCAATCCCATGTCAGGGGATCGGATCGCATTGCACTGATTCACACGCCGGCAACAAGCCAGGAATAAACAATGTTGGACGCCGATGACCTCCGAGGAGCAAGCTAGCGCTATGGAATGCGAAGAGCGCGTGGATGTGAACAATAATAACGATCAGGACGACCGATGAGCTTCGTTCGGACAAGCGTCTTGGGCACATTATGGCGAGCCTCATGGTGACCTTATGGTTGTCGCATAAAAGCACCAACGGTCCAAAAATTGTTGCTAACAATGGGAAACGTGCATACGGCGGGCAGGTGGCTCGCAATCGGAAGGAAACAAGTCCATTTTGAGTGACCTGTCGAGGACACTGGCGGATGTTAGCAGGTAGCTAACGTGAAACAAGGTGGCTTTCGGTGGAATTGTCTAAGAGTCGAAGCTGAACCCGGCTCGTGAAAGAAATTTCGGAGAGAGAGACAGATCCAGACGTCCTGCTCATATAGCAGTCGGGGTGGTTCTCAGCGTACTAAGCTCAAAAATGGGCCAGCACAACTAGAGCCCTCAGCGGCTATTAGTCTGTCCACTTAATAATTCGAAAAAAGCCGCTAAAACTAAGCGACGGTGGCACTTGGATGCCGCCTTCTCCTGAAACAAAACCAAGCTGACTCCGCAAAATGCGGCCTTGCCGGCACCGTGGCGCACACCGAACGGACCTTCAAATGTCAAAAAACGTCAGCGAACGCTTGACGTTTTGCCGGCACCATTGCGCACCGCACGGGGCAATGCCATGATGCATGCCACACTTGACCTTGGGCACCGTCAATCACCGCCCCGCCATCGCTTGACGCGGCAGCGGCGGAAAAGAAGGGCGAACGCGACGGCCTTTAGACCCGCCTAAGGATGACCGTCGGCCTTTGTCTTTCGCTGGGGCAGTGTGAATTTTTGCGGACCGCCGCCGCTCGTGGACGGGACAACGGGACTTATGGCCGTCGGCTAATATGCCAATTATGGCGGGCACTTCGGGTCGCTTTAATGAGCTCTTGCAAGCGGCGCGACGCGATCGTAAAAAGCTCATTGGCGGGCCGTAACTCTGCGTGGCGGTCGTAATCGCACCCGGGTTTACAATGGGCTACTGAATGGCGTGCCGGTGAAGCGAGGACGGCTGGTCATAAAGCGGCGAGAGTTATTTTCAAAATAGGGATAAAGGAACACCTAGGTAATTGATACAATTTAGGCTATGCCTACAACAAGAGCCCGGTTTCTCCTAGGCGCATTTCGCCATTCGAAAATTCAGAAAATATTAGAGAAGAAGCGTGCATCCGCTTATCGAACCGTAATTATTACACGGCTCCACCAATTGAAGACCCCTTTTGTATACTTCAGCAAGGAGGGCTAAGCCGGTCAATTCCTCAGCGGCTCGATGGTGATTCAAAGCTACCATTCTTAATCGCATAATTTCTGTCTTTTTTTGCTTTTCACGGATGCCGCTCGGCGTCCGCCATCCAACCGATCGTGGCCTTCGTGCGTGGAACAATGGGAAAGCCGGCGCCGCAGCCTGTGAAATCAGTGTCCGTCGCTGCAGCAAGCGCCTCCAGTTCTTCTCGTGGCCGCTCTCATTCGTCGGCCGCGCTGCACTGCGGGACAATGGAAGCGAACGAAGCCGTCGCTCGGTCAGTGAGCGTATTGCTTGATGGAAATGCACGCATAGAAATCCAACGTTTCCTGAGAGAACGGCTTGAATTCCGGTGGAGGTGCCTTTCTGACTTAAGTAGCAGTTAGCAAGAAAACACAAAGAGCAACGCTTAGCATGAAACGTAAAGACATAGGCGAACAGATCAAGGTGGATTTGTATCTATTCGCCGAACTAGGGAGAAGGAAATATGCAGCATGGTTTTTGATGTCCCGGCTGGTGCAACGAGAGCAACAGCCTTAGCTTTTAAGGCAGTGGAAAAGGGGGCAGCGTAAATAACGATGCTCAGTGACGTACGTCACTTCAATTTATGGAGTGTGTAATAATTCGGCACTGAACGTTTTGGCACCAACGTTTCGGCACCAACGTTTCGGCACCTACGTTTCGGCACTAGAACGTTTCGGCACTGTAACGTTTCGGCACCAATAGCTTTAGAAGAACCCCTTATGAAAGGTTGCAGTAAAAATGTCCTTTGTGGAACACTTTCGATGGCCGCTCCATCTAAAACGCGTGTCACTTAACGGCTGTTCTGCGAATTCCCCGGGGTGTAGGGACCCGCTGGAAAACGTGAACCAGTCCTTGGAAAAACCCCGACTGGGAGGGTAATTTTCGCATTTTCGGTAGAGCTAATGGCCCTCCCCAAAGGGAGGGCCATAAGGACAGATGTGAGTGCCAAAACATTATAGTGCCGAAACGTTTGAGTGCCGAAACATTACAGTGCCGAAACGTTGGTGGCGAAATGAGCGGCGCCCCAATTTATGACCGGGTTTTACCGGGTACCCGGTACCCGGTAAAGTACAATTGGAGTGCAAGACGCGTAAAGTAGCTCTAGTGTTATGATGTTCAACAGGGTTACCGCGAGACACCTGTGTACAACACCCTCAGCAGCAAATCAGGATAGCCCGAGTTGCGTCAAAAGCAAAAAGAGTAAGGATTAGGACCGTTCAGAAGTACGTGAAATAATCGAGTCACATGCTGAATGCCATGAATACTGAGTTCCATGGTCATTCATACACAAATGCCTCAACGCTTTAAGCACAAAGCAATTGCTAAAACGCAGGATTTTCAAACAAACGTGGTGGCAATAAGGAAACAAACTGCAGTGAGCGCATGATGCAAGGTGATTTCAATGGGAGAGAGCGCGTACGTAATTGTACTTGAAAACGGAATCATCTTTAAAGTAGCAACGTGGCAAGCCTGTGCTCAAGAAGGGCGTATTAAAAGCGCTCCAGCACGTATAAACGCTGCATCGTAGCAGGTGTATGCCTCAGCACGTGCCGCATATGGACAGATCCATCACGCAACGGTCTTCCACTTCAGTTGCCCATTCAAAAGCTTGACCGATGGAGAACGGGCTGGATATTAGGTGTGTGAATGAGCCATCTGATATTGCGCAATCTAATGTGCGCAAGCGAGAAAAGAACCGACGCGTTCGACGCATAGAAAACGCAACGAAGAATGAATGGAGGAATCAGTGACAAGCGGCCGGAAAGCGGCGGACGAGGGAAATGACATCCATGGCATTGGCGGGAGCGACGACGGCGATGGGCCTGCATGCATATGCGCGGTCGCATGCATTTTAATCAAGGTGCGACTGTGCTCACCGACGCCGCGCATCAACCTGAACGTTTAAGCCTGGGATACGTCTGGGGCAGCCTGAGAGAGCGGTTTTGAACGTGCCAAAATGGAGCACCCAAAAAGGTGTTTACAAGTCGTTCAGGTCACGTGCTGCTCCAATGATGCTAAGGGTAGGCGGTCAAAACGAACCCAAGAACCACTGGCGCAAATCCCATATCTCATGAATACAAACGATCAAATGCTTTACAACGCTGATTAACGATCAAAATGCCGCGCATTCACTGTGAACAGTCTGACAAAGGCAAGTTAGAGGCTTGATCGGCTCGTAGTTCCGCTTACAGTTCGTCCCAGGACGCACAATTGAGGCCGCTTGCGTGCGAAAAAAAGCACCGGCATATGTATGGCACGCGATGCCAATCATCGGAGAGCGCTCGTTAATCGGCACTTCTTCCGTTCACACTCGGTGATCATCGAAGGCCGTTGCGCGCACGGCGTTCGTCGGCAAACCAAGACCTTGATCCAGGACGGACGGCGGAGGACAATGATCGGCCGCAGTGATACGCACAATCCGAGGACGCACGGTCGCAAAGTTGAGTGACAATCGACGGTCGGCGAGATTGTGCGGAATGATTGACACGAC
>JNEY01000153.1:0-53395 GCA_020875895.1 Aphelenchus avenae | reverse complement strand
ATGATCTCAACGAGCTTACTCGTTTGGTGCTCGTCAATGCGACCTACTTCAAGGGCGCCTGGAAGAAGAAGTTCGACATGGCCGAGACCACCAAGGAGACCTTCTATGTCTCGGAGGGCAACGAGACGAAGGTGTGTCCGACGATCAGAAGTTCCAACGATTGCCCTTCTTAGGTCGATATGATGCAGCTGACCAGCGAGCTCATTTACTTCGACGACGAGGACGTTCAGGTGCTTGGAATGCCCTACGAAGGCGAAGACCTTTTCATGTTCGTGTTTCTGCCCCGCAAGCGCTATGAGCTGCAGAATGTTCTCGGCTCGCTCAACGGAAAAAAGCTGACCGAGTACCTCAGCAAGCGTGACAAGTCCATTGTAAATGTACGTTGTGGGGTCCACACGTATCTCGAATTGCATGGTTTTAACTCAGTTGTTCGCATTTTACCGGTTTCAGGTGCAGCTGCCGCGCTTCAAAATGGAGAGCTCGCTGGCACTTAAAGAGGCACTAACCGCTCTGGGCCTCACCGACGCCTTCATCCCCGAGAAGGCCAACTTTGAGGGAATCGCTAAGGAGGCTATGAACATTCATGCGGTTCTCCACAAGGCATTCGTGGAGGTAAGTTTTGTGGGTGGTCTCATGTGAACATGAGACGTCGATCACAACCTTAAGCATTTGTACCAAGTAACCCTACAGCCTTGACTAGCATTTTTAGACTGACGAGGAGGGCACACCAGTTGCTGCGGCTTCTGAGGTAGCAACCCTTGCGTACTTGAAGACCGAGGAACTCAACAAGCCACCGCCACAAGCGCCACGCGAGTTCGTCGCGGACCATCCCTTCCTCTACGTGATCACTAACCGCTCCGGAGACGTTCTGTTCTTCGGCTACATGCTCAAGCCCTGACTGGCCATCTGCTAAATGCCAAAGCTATGCCGCTTCTCACGCGACTAATCCCAGAGCACATAATTTCTTTATTCGCGCGGCTAAAGTGAGTTCTCATGACGCTAATAAACAAGCGGGTTTCGTATCGCGTTTCTGTGTGTGCACTGCACTATATGGTCGCTATCAGGGCCTGTAGGTAATATACAACAGCGAATGACGAATGCGTCCGAGACGTATTTGTTTTTCAGGGTCCAAATGGTATATAGCATTGGGCAATAAGAAAGCCGACTAAGCACGCGCTGCAGCGATAATACTTGCTGTCCACGCTCAAACATTTGGGTCTCATACTCACCTCCAGAGATGGGACCGAGTCTCGGTCTAGGAAAACCGAGAGTATCGGTACATTGTGGTTGTCTCGGTCGCGGTCGACAAACTGAGACTAAACCAAGACTCAGAGATTGCGCCTCTAGGTGCCGCTCAGCGAAAATTTTGGTCTCGGTCTCGGTTTGGTTTGTAGAATCCCCCATCTCTGCTCACCTCAGTGACATTCACTGACCTCATTCATAAAACGCCGGATGATTTTGCCGAAGTCATCAAGGTTTATGAGTATTTGTGCTAAATATCCGCCTGAAGGCAGGGAACGTCAATTGCTCGGCTCAAGCCGACCTAGGGCTGAGCTCAGCGTTATCTTATCTTCGACAGTAGCAGTCGTCAGCATGCATTCCACGCAGGTGCTTCGTTCACGCGCATGTGCCAATGACTGCCTTTTTCGTTGGAAAGGCATTTAGTGTTCCGACGCTGCTTAAAATAGTCGAAGAAACCAATTTACCTAGGCCAAAAAACGACGGCATGGAATGCGGCTGGAAGAAATGGAAGCCCGACATGTCGATTCTGGACCAACCCAGAGAGCCGCTGCATGAGCCAAAGGCTGGCTTTGAATCGAATAGCACGCAAAGGAAGCGGAAGACTTCAGGTAGGATCTATTGCACGAGAATCATGCTCTAGGCAAGGTCCACGTCGGAGCGACCTTCATTGTAGCAAACGCCACCAACGAAACTTTAGGTGGTTCGAGCAGGCTGTGCGCAAGCTGCGACGTTCTTCTACCTGCACTCCAGAACCGGGTAAGTCGGTCCATTCGCATCACGCCAATCGGCTCTGTAAACGTCTTTCCGTAACGCACAAGCGTTGCAGAGATGGGACCCGGTCTCGGTCGACGAACCGAGACTAAACCGAGACTTAGTCTCTGGAGAGTTGTGTCACGTATGCTTGAGACGCGCGTAACCGCTGATTTAGAACAAAGAGCTCAAGGCAAAATTAGAGGAGGCTCAGCAGGAACAGGTTCGCCGGAACTACGAATACGAGACGCTAGCTGCAAAGAACCACGAACAGTCCAGGGAGCTGGAGTCCATGCGAAAGGCTACCGAGCACAACGCTCAGGTACGCCAACGTTAATTCGGCCATTATAGGCCTGACGATTGCAATCTTCGAGACCGCTTAATTTGAACAGTCCAGATGGCGCTGTTGGAGATCGAGCTGCTCGAACTGAAAGGTCAACTGGCGGACAAGACCAGTGAATGCGAGTTCTTGGGAAAGAAGAACGCTAGACAGGCGCGAGAGCTGGAGGCACTGCGAGGCAAACGGATTGGGATGTCGTCCCAATCGCTACCTCACGTCGCTAAGTTACGCGTGCCTGCGGCTAGGGCGGATCGTACGGAGCCGTCCCCACCTGAAGCTAGCAAGGTAATGAAGCATCGGTGAGCATTAGCGCAATCTCGAAATGTAGATGCCAGCAGTGCCCACAAATGCGGCAGAAACCTCAGAAGAGGCGCTATGGGACGACATTCTTGCACCCACCGATGAGAATCGCTCAATTGTCATGCAGGCTGTGCGCGGAAAATCTGAGCATGCCGCTTGCAAGGTACCTGAGCCAGACAGATACATATTTGGGCAAGCGACAATGAGATGCTTTAGGATCCAAGACTGGTCCGGCCCTGGACTGTATCACTTTCCGGCAACGTTCCTCATCCGATGCAGGCACACCGAGACGCTTTCTTCCATGGCAACAAAGAAAACGTCAGTCTAGACGGTTGGTTTAAGAAGTTTATGCTTCAAAGCAGCTTAATATTCCAGACGTCACCAACGAACCAATGCGATGACGTCACGAAGAAACCAAGGCGCTTCACGATTCACATTAAGATCAGCTTGAATAAACACTATCAGACCAACTTAGTAAAATATTTTATTCCCTTATGCGAGTACATTCCTATGAATCACACTAGCGACATTAGCGCCCCATGCCAAGGAACGTATCGAGCCCGGGGAATGCGACTCCCACACCCGTATTCACGCCGACACCCGCGAAGGGTACTCCAACGCCGAACTGGCTTTTCACTTCACCCCGTCTCCAGTCGACGCCCGTGTGCTGGTTGTGCTTGTAGTACCCGCCGACCTGAATGGGCAAAGATGAGGAGACGACGACAGTAGGAAGGCTTCTCGTGCAAAGCTTGATTACAGGCAACTTAATGCTTACCCCATAGTGATTGTCGACGTCGACCGTTCCGAGCTTGTCCGGTCGGATAGGGACATTTACGTCCGTACCGCCACCGCCTTCAACGCCCAAGCTCTGCACCAACGGGACCGACCATCCGGTTCTGTACCCGTATCGACCGTCGATCCAGTTCGCGCCTACGTCGAACGTTTGCGACCAGTAATCCCTGAAGTGATCACGTTGGAAGTAGACGTAGCAGCCGAATAGTGGTACCTAACTCCGAGGTTGCTCGAGAAACCACCACCCCAGGCACCGAATGGTACGTTCGCATAGTGGCCTGCGCCGAATGCTCCTTCTTCGTTGATCGGGTAGAAGGGTAAGCCTTTCACCTCCCAGGAGCCGAGGTTCAGGCCGACCTAAACTTCTTTCCGTTGCGTCCACCCTAGCTGTATGAAGAAGAGTGTGACAAAGACCTACACCGGAAGTGAAGGAATCGGAAATGGCTTGCAGGGGATCACCATTTGGGATGAACGGGCCGCAGTCGCGGAAGTATCCCATGCACTTCGCGACGTACTCTTTGCGCAAGTCCTTTCGGTTGCAATGCTAAATGCGTTTCTATACGCCCCTGAAATCGGACAGTGCTCGTACCCTGGCTGCAAGCGGGTAGAACTTCGTGCATAGCTCTTTGAGCTGCGAAACGTTGGTGATTCGAGGAGGCTGTAAACCGCACACAAAGAATGCACTGGACCTATTAGCAGTCGACTTACCGACGAGCTGCCGCCTGGTAGCGGCGATGGTGACCTCACTCGTGGATCTATGCTGTTGGCCGACGAAGGCGAGTCGACAAAATCTAAAGCAAACATTCGATAAGTGCGAGTTATTTCTGAGGACCTCGTCGCTTAAGTCCCGCTGGAGTCCGCTTCGCTGCCGGCTCCGTTCTGCGGCTTTCCTGCATCGACCTACTGGATTCCTGCATGGTCCGCGCGAGCATTCTAGCCGGCGGTTCTCTTGACTCTTTACTCCTATCCGTCGACGTGTCAACATCGCTGCAGAAACTCAACGCTGGATTCCTTCTACACGCAGCGTGAATTAGATAGTCCTTCTGCTCGTCGGATATTGAATAAACTAAAAGGTTCCTTAGCAAAGGATGTTAATTGCTAAAGTTACCTGACGTTAATTCGAACAAAGCAATGTAAACGATTGCATAACGCCTCATGACGAGTGAAGCTAAAGCTAAAATGTGTTAGCACTATAGTGGTGGTAACGTAAAGAAGAAAAACAAACAACTTCGATTGGACCGACAGCTTGTCGGTATAGCCTCAGGCCGCATTCCTAGCGCGCGGTTGCGTAATAACCATTTGTCTTGACGAGCGCGAAGGAAGGAGAAGGAAGAGAAAGCAGTAAGAAGCTCAAAGTTCAATTAAAGCGGTGTGGTACTCATACTTTAGCTTGCCCGTAGGCTGAAGGGTTTCTCAAACTTTTGGGATTTCGGCTTTCGAAGCGTTAAAGGGAACGGTAAGCTTAGCTTGTTCGCGCTCAGTCCATGCTAGAATCCGATAAGCACCCGGTTGTTTCACGCTACACAGCACGGATAAACGAAGGTCCTGGGTATTCGGCTTGCTCTNAGCATGGCTTCCACGCAGGTGCTTCTTTGACGTGCATGTGCCACTGAGTGCCTTTTTCGTTGGAAAGGCATGTAGTGTTCCGACAATACCTAAAATAGTCGAAGAAACCTATTTAGGCCAAAGAACGACGGCATGGAATGCGGCTGGAAGAAATGGAAGCCCGACATGTCGATTCTGGATCAACCCAGAGAGCCGCTGCATGAACCAAAGGCTGGCTTTGAATCGAATAGCACGCATAAGAAGCGTAAGACTTCAGGTACGATCTATTGCACGAGCTTCATGCTCTAGACAAGGTCCCCGTCGTCCGACCTTCACTGTAGCAAAAGCCACCAATGAAACTTTAGGTGGTTCGAGTAGGCTGTGCGCCAGCTGTGACGTCCTTCTACCTGCACTCCAGAACCGGGTGAGTCGGTCCATTCACATCACGCCAATCGGCTCGGTAAACGTCTTTCCGTAACGCACAAGCGTTGCAGAGATGGGACCCGGTCTCGGTCTCGGAATACCGAGAGTCTCGGTGCGTTTTGGTGGTCTCGGTCGAAAAACCGAGACAAAACCGAGACTTAGTCTCTAAAGCGTTGTGTCAAGTATGCTTGAGACGCGCTTAACCGCTGATTCAGAACAAAGAGCTCAAAATACTACTAGAGGAGGCTCAGCAGGAACAGGTTCGCCGGAACTACGAATACGAGACGCTTGCTGCAAAGAACCATGAACAGTCGACGGAGCTGGAGTCCTTGCGAAAGGCTACCGAGCGCAACGCTCAGGTACGTCAACGTTAATTCGGCCATATAGGCCTGACGTTTGCAGTCTGTAAGACCGCTTAATTTGAACAGTCCAGATAGCGCTGTTGGAGATCGAGCTGCTTGAACTGAAGGGTCAGCTGGCGGACAAGATCAGTGAATGCGAGTTCTTGGAAAGGAAGAACGCTAGGCAGGCGCGAGAGCTGGAGGCACTGCGAAGCAAACGGATTGGGATGTCGGCCCAGTCACTACCTCACACCGCTAATTTCCGCGTGCATGCGGATCGTACGAAGCCGTCCCCGCCTGAAGCTGGCAATGTAATGAAATATTGATTAGCGTGTAGAGCAACAGTGAAATTTTAGATGCCAGAAATGCCCACAAATGCGGCAGAAACCTCGGAAGAGGCGCTTTGGGACGACATTCTTGCACCCACCGATGAGAATCGCTCATTTGTTATGCAGGTTGTTCGCGGAAAGTCGAAGCATGCCACTCGCCAGGTACCTGAGCCAGACAGATACATATTTGGGCAAGCGACAATGAGATGCTTTAGGATCCAAGACAGGTCCGGCGCTCGATTGTTTCACTGGTCGGCAACGTTCCTCATCCGATTCAGGCTCACCGAGACGCAGCCTTCCATGGTTACAAAGAAAACGTCAGTCTAGACGGTTGGTCCAAAGAGTTTATGCTTCTAAGCGGCTTATTATTCTAGACATCACCAACGAACCAATGCGACGACGTCACGAAGAACTGCGGCTCTGATGAGTGACCAAGGCGCTTCGCGATTTCAAATTAAGATCACCTTGAATATACAGTCAACTTAGTAAAATATTTTATTCCTTTACGCGCCTATGAGTTACATTGGTGACATTAGCGCCCCATGCCAAGGAACGTATCGAGCCCGGGGAATGCGACTCCCACACCCGTATTCACGCCGACACCCGCGAAGGGTACTCCAACGCCGAACTGGCTTTTCACTTCACCCCGTCTCCAGTCGACGCCCGTGTGCTGGTTGTGCTTGTAGTACCCGCCAACCTAAATGGACAAAGATGAGGAGTCGACGATCGTAAAAGTGCTCAGCATGCAAACGCTTAGTTAAAGGCAACTTAATGCTTACCCCATAGTGATTGTCCACATCGACCGTTCCGAGCTTGTCGGGTCGGATAGGGACGTTGACATCGGTACCACCACCGCCTTCAACACCCAAGCTCTGCACCAACGGCACCGACCATCCGGTTCGGTAGCCGTAGCGACCGTCGATCCAGTTCGCGCCTACGTCGAACGTTTGCGACCAGTAGTCCCTGAAGTGATCACGTTGGCAGGAGACGTAGAAACCGAATAGTGGTACCTAACTCCGAGGTTGCTCGAGAAACCACCGCCCCATGCGCCAAATGGTACGTTTGCATAATGGCCTGCGCCGAATGCTCCTTCTTCGTTGATGGGGTAGAAGGGTAAGCCTTTCACCTCCCAGGAGCCGAGGTTCAGGCCGACCTAAACTTCTTTCCGTTGCGTCCACCCTAGCTGTATGAAGAAGAGTGTGACAAAGACCTACACCGGAAGTGAAGGAATCGGAAATGGCTTGCAGCGGATCGCCATTCGGGATGAATGGGCCGCAGTCGCGGAAGTATCCCATGCACTTCGCGACGTACTCCTTGCGTAAGTCCTTTCGGTTGCAATGCTAAACGCGTTGCATCACGACCCCAGAAGTCGAACAGTGCACGTACCCTGGCTGCAAGCGGGTAGAACTTCGTGCACAACTCCTTGAGCTGCGAAACGTTAGTGATTCGAGGAGGCTGTAAACCGCACACAAGGGATGCATGAGACCTCTTAGCAGACGACTTACCGACGAGCTGTCGCCTGGTAGCGGCGATGGTGACCTTACTCGCGGATCTATGGTGTTGGCCGACGAAGGTGAGTCGACAAAGTCTAAATCACACTTTTGGCGTAGCAATTTATTTACAAGTGACCTCGTCGCTTAAGTCCCGCTGGAGTCCGCTTGGCTTCCGGTTCCGTTCTGAGGCTTTCCTGCATTGATCTCCTGGATTCCGATACGGTTCGCGCGAGTATTCTTGCTGGCGGCTCTCTTGACTCTTTTCTCCTGCCCGTCGACGTGTCAACATCGCTGCAAAAACTCAACGCTGGATTCCTTCTACAAGCAGCGTGAATTAGATAGTCCTTCTGCTCGTCGGATATTGAATAAACTAAAAGGTGACTTAAGATAAGATGTAAAAATTCGCAAGTTACCTGATGTTAATTCGAACAAAGCAATGCAAACGATTGCATAACGCTTCATGATGAGCGAAGCTAAAGTTAAAATCTGTTAGCACTATAGTGGTGGTAACGTAAAGAAGAAAAACAAACAACTTTGATGTAACTGACAGCTTGTCGATATAGCCTCAGGCCGCATTCCTAGCGCGCGGTTGCGTAATCACCATTTGTCTTCAAAGGCGCGATGGAAGGCAAAGGAAGAGAAAGCGGTTGGAAGCTCAAAGTTCAAAGAAGCGGTGTGGTATTCTTGCTTTATCTTGCCCGTAAGCTGAAGGGTTTCGCTAACTTCCGGATTTCGGATTTAAAAAAGTGAAAGGAAACGGTAAGTTTAGCTTGTTCGTGCTCAGCCCCTGCTAGAATCCGATAATCATCCGGTTGTTTCACACTCTCTAGCACGGATAAACGGATGTCCTGGGTATGCGCGTTACTCCACTAGTCAGAACGACGAAGACCGCTATATGAGCCAAGTACAGAGCAATCTAAACTGGCGCGCTACCTTTCGCAGAGTCGTCGGGGTTGCTTTTGGCAAAATTCAGAAGGTGTTTTGGTGTTCTTGGTATGCCAATACGACCCCGCAAGGACCTCCCATTATTCAAAGTTATTTGAACTCAGACGTTTGCCCCATTCGCATCGGCTGACGCTCAGATGTCGCGGTACCCTGATAACCATCGGAACAATGTTAGGGCTCCAGCATTTTGGAAACGTATTCCTACGGAAACAACACGAACAGGCTCGCTAAAAGTACTAAAAGTATGAAGGAAACATTCGAGCAAGCGGTACTCTGCTCCTTTGCCCGGTGCAATCAAGTCGTGGTTGCCGCAATATTTACGACTTTAGTGTAAACGGTTCGCGCATTGGCCAAAACTCCGCCAAACGTCGAAGGACAATGACGACGTGACCCGCAGTACGCTCGTTAGTCACCTTGACGGGTAGGCGCAAACTACTCGAAGGTGAGAAAACCTTGTGTACGGGATGCCATAGAATACGGACTACAACGTGTTCCCCTTCGTTTAGTCACGACCATCACGAGTGTTGTATCGCACACAACAAGGCACAAGAGGCAATAGTCTAAGCTCTTTATTAGACTAAGCTCGCACTGGGATACTGCCCAGGCACAGGGTTATACACTACAGGAATCACGAGTATATATACACACAGCACAGGGGAAATTAGCATAGCACGAGATCACTTCGCACCCGACAACGAGTATAAGGTCGGAGAGGATCAAGTGCATGTACACGTACATGCAGAGCGTTCCATTCATATCACACCAGTGCATAGCATGCTTACGAGTCATCTTGGTTGCAGCCGGACCTCGCTCGGGCATCTGCGGCAAGACGGGAACCTCCATTTTCAAAGTCGACAATTCACTGATCCTTTCCATGCGCACGCCTTGATAGTGCTCACTGTTAACTGCATGCCCGCACGGCTTCGAGATGGCCACCGAGTAATGGCATCGATGAGAAGCCGTTTGATGCTATGCTATGGGGCGCATACATGATCGTCTTTCGGAGCATGCCGTCCAAAGTAAGGCCATAAGCAGAATCGATGAAAATAGGCAAAGGGGAATGAACACCTTACGCCCGCGCAAGAACGTTTTCACATGAGTCTGCGTTGGTAGTGGGTTCTAAGCGCTAGACAATCATCTTTATTTCTCTTGCACACATCGTGAACCTCTTTTGAGGATCCGCGTACCGGAAATTCTACAGAACACGAGACGAACGGTGGCAACTTGGGAAATAGGGCCAGATATTCCAAATTTCAAGGGTAGCTATCACTGTTATGTTTCTTTGTCCTTGCTGTTTAGGACGATGTTGACAGTTCAGGCACAATGCAAACATACTGATGCATACCTTCGTTCGTTAGAGAACTACCATTTTGTTGCAGCACTCCTAAGCAGCGCTACCCACAACCTCAAGTCAAAAACTAGATCATGGCGGAGGCTTGTGGGACTATACGAAGCGTGGCTTGTTCGAATTTCTCAGGCGCTATATGCCTCCGTGAGTCTTCGCGTTCAGTTTACATTGGAACCGACATGGCCCAGCGACCGCGTTGAGCTGATAAATCCGCACTCGCATTTTGCACGGGTCAGACACTGAGTACGCTGTAAATATCACGTCGTCTCAGCAGTTTATTAAACGTGGAAATAGAACTGCACCATCATTGCCTGAGGGGATATCGAACAAGTCACCGTAGCGACGCCAAGGCGTTAAGAACTTTGGCGTTTAGATAGACTACCTGAGGAATTGGATCAAACTATGATCATCGTATCAACAATGTACGAACGAGATCTGAATGAGGTCAAAGAGGGGCATAGTAGGAGAACACGGCAGTTTATCAGGAGGTTCCACCTGAGCGCGCTGGCTTCAAACGTTTTCGAGACCGCGGGGCTGTGCTGGAATCGCGCTGAATGGCGTTGACGCGCGTGAGGGCCCTAAAGCAGAATCTTGAGAGTATGTGCAAAATAGAAGAAGAACTGCGCGATTTTTCAAAAACTTACGTGAGACGCATGTGCAGCTCCTTCGAGGTACTCGTGTCGAGCTCGTCAAAGATGGTCTTCATCATCTTGGAATTTCCAGCCGCCACCGGCACCATGTGGGGCGGAAGCAAGTCGTGTAACTTGCGTTTCATTGCGACTCCTGCCTGGGGCGGCGACGTATCCGACACTTCCGGAGGCTTGCTCCCACGCGGTGCGAAGATGGAATGTTCGTCTTTGCCGATGAAGGCAGGTGTTGACTGCTTGTCGACTTTGGCGTCCCGCGAGCGCACTATGCTGCAAGGGAGCATAGGTAGAATTATTAAGGAAATCGGCCATAGTGCGTACCTTACCCGAACTCAGCAGCGCAGCGCAGGCTGTGTTGGAGGATATCTCTACTGCTAGTCGTCTTGAAACCGTCCTTAAAGCACTCGAACACCACGAGCTCCGGCTCACGTTCCGTCGACAGGTTTGCCCTGCCGAGTCGCTTCAGGTTCTCCGGGCGACAGGTGGACAGCCCACGGTGCAAGGCGTACGACCGCTTGCACGTTGTGGAGTAGTGGCAGTCCTTTGCGTCGCATGCCCTGAAGGACTTGTGGGTTAGCTCTGCGGCTTGCCGGACTTACATCGCCACTTCTTGGAAGTGCTCCTGCGGATTCCGGAACACTCCAGAGCACTCTGTACACCGTTGGCTCATGCCTGACTGTCGCACTTCACTATGATTGTTGCCCAACAGGGATGCGTACGCTGCAAGAATTCAGCGAGTAGTAAAGTAGACGGAAGGAAGCATACACTTCGTCTGCTCGTCCCAGCTCCTCGGAACGGACTCCTTGTGCTCCCTAACGTGCCACTTGATCTGCTTGTCCGTTGAGTGCTCGCTGAACTTCGCCGAACATCTGGCATGATCCTCCTTGCTGTAGCACTGCACGTTGCGCTCTAAAGCAGACAGTCAGGTGTCATAGACCGAGTTTACGCCGAAAAATTGCAATCCATACCGGTGCTATGCTGGAGCATGTGATGAACGTAGGAAGTCACAGTGGCAACCGGGCGATCACGCTCGTCCTCCGGGATGTCGAACGCAAGAGCGCAGAACGGGCACAGCATCATGCTCGAGCCGCAGTGCTCTTCCGTAAAGTGCTTGAGGAGTGCGCAGCGCATAGAGGTCCTAAAAGCGGATAAATGAAGTCGTGCACATAATATAGCGCCGTCACCTGTAGCGACACTTTTTGCAGCTGAACGGCGCATTGCTGTCCTCGTGCTTTTGGCAAACGTGTGCGTCGAAATCCTCCGTCTGTACCGTCTGCTCGCAGACGTTGCACACCGCTAAATACGTCTCGTCACTCTTCATGGGAAAGCCCTTGCAGGTCTTACTTATCCCAGGCGCCTTATGGCGCTTGTGCACAAGGTGGTAGTGCATCTGCATCCGCCACGGACTCTTCGCGACCAGCAGGCACTCGGGGCAGATGCACAGGCGGTACTCGTCGTCCTTCGTCTTTTCACGGTCCTTGTTCTCAGGCATGGTGCGGCTCAGTGCACGCGGCAGATTGGCGACGTCGTCGTCCTCGTAGTGGGGCTTGAAGTGGACAACGTGCGCCCAGAGGTGGACCATGAAGGTGACGTTGGTGGGAAGCCGCAATCCGCAGTTCTCGTACGTGCACTAAATGTAGCATGCGAAAAGACGCCTAGTAAGCACTAAAACGTACCTTGAAGTAGCCGGTAAATGGCTGATCCGCGGACTTGTTTCGTCCTACGAACTCGACGTAGCTGTCCGTGAAGGCCGCGAAACGCGCTTGTGGCGCGACAGAATGCGATGCGGCGGGGTCGGTATGGTCCGGCGGATGATACCCATTTTTCTTCCCGATATTTGTCATGTCTGGAAGAAAAGTTCTTGTGTATGGAAAAGTAATTATAGATGTGTAGTACGGTGCGAAACAGTTGCAAGTAACGGTTAGGCTCTCTCGCGTCTTTTGGCGTTGCGTATTGAATCTCATCATCAAGTGCGATAGGAAAACACGCAGTGGCTAACGGGCCGACAAAGCCCCCTCGTGTCAAACGTCTGGCTTATTCCGCCAGCGACGGTAGTATGAGTGGTGGCTGGACATTTCAGGATAATTTTAAGCAGGGTAGCAGTGAATCAGATATCACCGTTACGAAAAACCAATAAGCCTCAGTAAACCTGACTCAATGCATGCCCTAACGTGTACGTATGTATCCACTGCGTTTGCTTGTCTGAATGATTCACAGTGCTTCCCTACAAGCCTTACAAACGTTCACGCTCGAGCGGTACTCAGAATTGCAAATTCAAGCAGCGTATCGATTCTTCTGCGCGCTCTGTACCGCCGGCCGGTGGCGATGGCGGAGGAACGCCTCCTAGCAAGCACGCAGTCCTTCTAAGTGTCGGCAGGCGGACCTGTATTTGGACAATTTTCGCATCGCATAGAGCGACGTTTCGAAAGTTTTGCCTACTTCAGGTTACGTTCCAAAATTCCACGTCTGCAAAAAAGGCCTGCTCAAATTGAGCTCGCCCTAAGGCCCTAGATGGCTGGCACCACGTGTTAAGTCTCAAAAGTTTAATTACATTAAAGCGGGCAATGACAGCGGTCAAATTAATTAGTCGACAGGTTGATCTTCGCACAGCAACCACAACGGACGTAAATGCCTTGGATGCTCACAAAATTCCATGCATAATTCTAAGGCACCATTAAGGATATGGGCAACGGTGATACGAGAGTCTGGCAAGAGAACGAATAGGCTCACAACGTGAGTATTTGGCGCCACAAGACGGTCTTTGGACGCTAGCGAATGAAAATGGGATTAGTCCTAAAGACAATCGGGAGGCCTGAGAAGAAAAAGATACATAAAAGTGAATGGCAAGAATTGAGCAGAAGCGAGGAAGGAGAACACAAATTCGAAAGAACCGATGGCTTAAAGCTTATCCTCCAGGTACTCCAGCTGCCAGTATCCGCAAGGCGCTCCCTCCTCGTAGACGAATCGGATGACGGCCTTGTACTTTCCTGGAGATGCGTCCCAAGCTGCGACGATTCCATGCTTGTCGAGAACGCGGTCCGCGAAGTTTGAGGTGACGCAGACTTCGCCGCTAGAACCGTTAGGAGTCGGGATTGTGACTTGGCATTCGACCTGAACAGCGGACATCAAATCGGTTTCGGGACGCTCCAGAAGTTTACCAGGACTGAGCGATAGAGCGGCCAGCTCAAGAACTTTGGCTTGATCTCCTTCGACTCCACCGCCAGCAGCTCGGAGCTCTCACCGACGATGCTAAAGCTATTTTGAGTATGCTGCGCGGACTGCTTTGAGCGTACGCATTGAACTCCAGCCAGTCGCCGGAGTCCGTGTAGCGAGGTGGATCAGTGAGAAGGGCCTCGCAGCCGAGTTCGGCGCAGTAGACGAAGCATAGGCCGGCGTCCTTGAAGCACACGACTCCCTGGCACCCTTCCGCGACGTAGCGCTGCTGTTGTGAGATCGACTGAGCAGTGGCGGACAACCTGCAATAATTAGTTTAGCATTGAGCGTAGTACAAATATGTCTTACTTATCGGTCTTTGCGTCGCTTGCTCTGCTCTGAAGCTTAGGGACCTCCGGTTCCGGTTCCTGGACTGATGCTTGTCGTGACCTGAAGTTCTCTTCTTATACTCGGTTTTGTAAGACCTCGAGAATGAATCGAGGCAAACAACAGATCAAATAAAGCAGATAAAGATAAAGCCAACAATTGGCCTTTTTGCTTCAGACGCAACTGTTCGTCAAAATCATGCTTGGTCCAGAAGGGAATTCTTCCTTACTTCTCGGCCGTAGCGTTTGGACTGCTCCGATGCGTGGGTGGCTTTTCATCCCAGTCGTCCACTCCACAGTTCCATGTGCTCGTGCCTGGAGTGTCATCGTCGCAAGCGGACAGCTCTCGCTTCACGTCGCCTAGCGGGGATTCTTCACCGCTTGCGCGACTGGTGGTTGGACCTTTTACTTGCTCCTCCTTCACGCTCTCCTCTCCCGGATCCGCGAGAGCAACGATCTTCCACTCGACATCTTTCGGCTTAAATCAAGGGTGAACGTAGTTAGCTTGCTCTCCGGCTTACAGATGGATCCTCCCGCGCCCGACGTGCACACCAGCAGTCGATCTCCGACTCGAAGCAGTGGTCCAGCACGCCGTCACAGTCCATGACCCGACCGAGATCCGCCGAATGCGCGCACAGGACGGCGCAACGGGCACCGTCGCCTTCCGTGAACAATAGCGCTTGATCGAATATGCAGGTACGGACCTAAAATTTGTGTTACCGGATGGAACCACCATCGATGTTACCTGGAATGCCCCGTCGCAAATACGCGTCGGAATCGTCGCTTTGGTGTGAGTGGCGCTGCGCACGGAAATCGTGTCATTGCTGACGTATTGTGCGACCAGCTTGAACCACGTCCCGATGGAAGGGTTGTTTCGGAAGCTAAAGAATATGCTTGTTGCTAGAGAAAGTAATGGAGGGTCAACCGCGATAAGACCGGCTGAAGCTATCTACCGATACGGAAACCGCTAGCATTATAGAGAGGGCACTTTGTAGCAGCAGGAAATAGGGACGGCACAAGCGCTTTTCAACAGCACGTTATTCTTTGTGACAAAGTTCGTACACGAAAAGACACTGGCTCCATAAAGGGCACTGAGGGGGATGTCGAACGCTAGAAGAATCTAGACGGACACTCCACATGGCTTAAAGATTCCATCTTTCCGGTTTAGTCGCAAGTGGCACAAATCATGCTTAATGCTTACAATATCTTCTTGGCCTTAAGCCGCTTTGAAGGCCAAGACACCGTGAAGAGCTCGTATTCGTCCTCGTTTGCCGCGCCGTTGATTGCCGCAGTGATCGTGACAACCTTTAAAAGACAAACAGTTGTTACTTAAGCGAGAACCATGCGAACCTTGGTTGTGTCCACGTCCAACTTCTGAGCAGCTCGCTTCGAGGATGTGCCATTGGAAAGCACGGCGGGCACAGACCTTGGAGGGCTTGGCGACTTCGACGCATCTCCGTTGAAAACATTCCACTGAGCGTCTTCGAACTAAATTATATTGGTGTGAAAAGTTGAATGCTCAAGTAAAAGGCTTTCGCACCTTGTCTGTATCCACTTCCAACTTCTGGGCAAGCGGTGTGCTGCTCGGTATGTCGTCGTCATTCGACGGCGTGCCATTAGAAAGCATGATGGGCACTGCATTTGAACCGGTGGGCGCCTTCACAGCATCTCGGATCACCTCGACAACCTTCCACTGAGCGTCTTCGAACTGAATTAAATTCACAACAGTCAACCTGTCTTGGCCCGAGAATTAGCAAAAGAAAGTTTCAGCCGTACCGAAGGATCCGACGCTTCGCGCCGTGCACACCAACAGTCGAGCGTTTCCTTCTCCTTCATGGTCCGCCAGATTCTGCGGTCACAGTCCAACACTCGTCCGAGCTCCTCGGACTGCGCGTAGAGCATCCTCTCGGGCGCTCTGTAGCGGGGTCCAATGCGGGTTCGAACCTTAAAAGCATAAAATTAGAAGGCGCAAAGTAATATCTGTGGATACCTCAAATCTCCCATTGCGTACTCGACACTCGACCGGAGGTACGTAGGAATTTAGTGGCGTAGCGACTGCCCAATTGAGAACGAGCACTAGGTCGTCGGTGATGAACTCGACGATCAGATTGAGCCACGTCCCAATGCGTTGGTTGTCTTGAAAACTAAATAATATATAGGCGCGGGAGAACGGGAAAATGCATACTTACTAGGGTGGCTTCCTTGCCCTTAGTAACTTCCAGGGCACCGTGAAGAGCTCGTACTCGTACTCACTTTCTGCGCCGCAGATTGCCGCCACAATGGCAAATTCCTAAAACTTTACGTCATTAACCAAATGTTTGTAGCGCGATACCTTTCCCTTGATGGACGTCGCGGCCTCAGTAACGTCCTTGGTCAGTCTGACGGTGGGCAGCGGTTCGGCCTTCATAGGGCTGATCAGAGCGTCAGAAACCTCTCGAGACCAGAAGTACGGCACCGTTGGCGGCTCTATGAGCTTTGCCTGCGAGACCCGCACGACCGGGCACTGAGATATGCCAACCGAGCGCGGGTAGAACCGGAAGGTGAGCAGGTACCAGTCGCCAATACGAGGAGCCAGCGGGAAACTAAAACTTTTTCTTTACGCCATTACAACCGTCGCTGCTTACAGAGCAATTCTTGAGAGGAAGGCAGGCGCACCGAAGCCTTCGGCCTGGCACAGCCAGTAGATCTGCTCGCCTTTCATCGCGTTGCATTGAGCGGACGCCGTGAACTCCTGAAATTGCAAGTTTCACGCGACTATATATCAACTGTTTTCAGTGTAACGTCTGGTTGCCTACTTGGTAGGCTTAGATTCCAGCTGACGCCTATTCACAAATGCACACATTCAGAAATGTGCTTCCACCCTTACCTTCAGCTCAATGTCCTTCGGATCAAGTAGAACAGGCACTGGATAAAACGCGGCCTCCTCGGAATCAATGACGCTGTTAACATCACTCGACACTTCGTCTTTGAGATCGCTCATGTCGAGAACTTGGTTGGTCGTCGGCTCGCTAATGGTGAGAATGCGCTTGGTTGTAACGGCAGGCGGCGGTGAGGAGGATAGCGAAGCGCTGGACTCGCGGTCGTCCTGAAGTGTGCGGCTCGAGGCGGGACCGACCGAGAAGCCCTCATGATGATGGTGATGAGGCGGTAGCTGGAACGGATGGAACGAGGCGCCCGGTAGTGGCATCTTCGGCATCAGCGGACGTGGCATGCCCGGCGCTGGCAGCATTCGGAGATGTGGCGGGTGGAGGAACGGTCCGGGCGGATAATGCTGAGGGTGAGGAGGTAGATATGGGCTGCCGTATGGCACCGGTACGTAGACCACCGGACAGATTATGGGCGGACCCATCACGTACGGGCCGTTCATCGCCTTCTGCATGCCGGTGACGGAGGAGCTCCACGTCTTTGATGTGCTGGAGGTGGAGGAGAGCGATTCACGGTCCTCTTCTTCAGTGATCTTGCGTGAGCGGCATTCGATAACCGGCTCGGTGGAGCTGACGGAAGCGTTCGCCTTCCTAACGCTGATGGGTTTTCCGTCCTTCATGAACCACGGTGTAGCAGGAGGAGGCATCAACGAGCTACGGACGCATGGAGCTTGAGACCTAGAAGATGGTGTTAAGTGTGACTTGGAAGCGATAGCTGCTCAAATAACAAAATACCGCGAAATACACACGGTTTGCGGGGGAGAACCGGATTTTGTGGTCACAAATATAGCCAACGTTGATGCTGGATGCGTACGATACGCACGATTCGATGACTGAGACAACGGCAGGTAGGTTTAAAAGGCATAAGCCAGCGCTCCGCGTTAGCAATGTCGGTTTTATTTGTTTGAGGTAAGGAAAACGACTATGGCTGGAAACGAATTCTATAAAAAAGAACCTCAATACGGTGCACCATTATTGCGTTAAAAAAGACCGGTACTCTCCTAATGTTATTGCTTTCGGTATTGTAGGTTTCGAAACGCGTAAGGAACTATGTAACAAACGATTCGATTGCTGTACAAGAGTTTTCCAGACCCTTAGCGTCGTCCAGGCGTAGAAAAACGTCCGACGCTTGGCTGAGGCAGAACGCCAGCATGCAAACAGCAGACCATTCTGTTGACTGATGCATTTCACTCAACGAAGAAATGCGTGCAACCGAACACTACGCTTCTAAGTGGACCTAATTTTGACAAATCTTGGCCTGTGGAAGCACAAGCTCGTGAAGCTTGTGGTGCGTAGCTTGCAGTTTTAGCGGCATAGACATGCGGACCGTCTTAAAATCTTATCTGGATTCACTGAACTCTGCTTAATTCGCTAATAACGTTAACTGAACACAGCTCTATGAGCGGACACCCTGCAGAAAGTTTTTCAGATAAGATCTCAAGTGTAGGTTCTGAGAGATAAACAGGAGCACGGCGGTAGTACGTGTGTTTGCCTTTATGGGACACAATGTAACGTAAAGTTCCGGGATGAACGCTGAGCGTGGGATAAAACAAGGGCTTCCGATAAAAAAAATATACGAATGAAATAGAAGTTTGCACGCATAGCACTCTGCAGACGGACAAAGGGTCTACAAGAGAAAAACTTTGACGAATTACTGGAGGTGAACGAGGTGGGAAAGCGACAAAGTGCCGACCTCTAGCTAGAAGACCGGTTAGGAGATTTCATCCAGTCGGTTGTTGAGCTCGACGTGACACTCGCGGCTCAGCCCTCGCATTTCTCAATCGTTTCGATGCAGCTCTATGCAGTCGTCGAAAGTCCGCACACAGCGAGAGGTGTCAGTGGCGGCCCGCGGCATTGCCACTTACCGACCTATCAAATCGCGCATTCGTGTGAATTCTTCATCATGAGCTCTTTGAGCTTCCGACTGTGAAAACACGTGGAAAGAAAATGGAAAGAAAGAAAAGACAGAAGCATAGCATCATGTAGATCAGGAACTACGGAACCCATCCCGCGATTATAGCGCGGAACGCCACGAAGGTTTTGTGAAAGCATGCAAAATGTCTTGGCCTAGTCGGATCTCGAGGGTGAGCACGTAGGCGATAGAGAAGAAAGACGCATGCAAATGTTTTTGTTTGGTCAGGTCTAGAAGGTGAGTACGTCGGTGAAAAAGAAAGGAGACGCAGGGCGCAATGCCAGTGACAAAGCACGCTTATTCTTTCGCATCTGCATCCCGGGCGGACCCCGCCCTGGTCGCCCGCCCGGGTTGTCGGCCCGGTATATGAGCGATGGGTGCCTTGAAGATAATGGCCCCCGAAAGGGGGCCATCACTTCACTTTCACTTTCACCTTCACCAACACCTGCATCCTCGCCGGTCCGCATCCTTGACTAGGCGACCCCTTTTTGCGACCGGAACTTACATTCATTTTAGCAGGTAGTGGTTGTTTATCACCGTATCAACTTCTACTTTGACATCTTTATATCACAGATGATTGCGTTTAGTTTTTGGGGACATGTTTGCGACGAAACAGAGCTTGACGGGCATGGAACGCGTCTGTCGGAAACACATCCAGCGTTGTACCTCAGTATGTTTGGCTTATCGACGGACAACCGTCGTGTGCTGGGTGCTTTGCCTGTACGCAAGAAAAAAAGAAGAAACATTCGGTTGCTCAAGGCCGCTTTATGCTCTGTTGATGTTTCGCGAAAAAAAGAGCAGGACCTGTTGGCTACTCTGCCAACGACTGACACATCACTCGCTGGCAAGAGGAGTGACGTTCGGCAGGAACTGTTCGGAACGTAACATGAAGATGTTTATTGCGACAGCTATGGCACCGGATGACGTTGACATTCTATCAGCGAAGACGCGAGATCATGAACGTTGCCGAATATCCGCGTTGTACTTGTCTGGCGGCAGCAGGGAGGCGAGCGTCTCGTGCAGGATCACTCCCGAGATGCCCCATATGCGGTAGACGCCGTCCGGCGGCAGATACGCGTCCTTGGCGTGGCTGATCACTTTGTAGTTGCGACACAGGTAAACGGGCAACGTGTAGTTGAGCTTCTTGGAAGGGCTGTAGAAGGTGTACCGTCGGTTCTGCGGTTGAGCCATTTCTGACAGCGGAACCTAAACATGAAGAGTGAAGTCGCTAGGACTTTCTGGAACTTTAGGGCTGACTGGTAGAGTGCCTTTTATTCTATTTCCTTCGCTGCCTTAAGCGAAATTTCAGGTTTACACTTCGCAACTCTTGAAAAAGTTCAGCAAGTTGATACATGCCGGAAGGACAATAACAATCCCGCCAATGTCATTCTTACCATGAAAACTGTCTGCACTTCTTTTGTACGCGGATGCAGGTCCTCCAACTGCCTGCTGTCGACGATGCCGACTACCGGGTTGATTAGGTTAGTCAACATCCTGGTCAGGATCGGCTTCAGCGTGCCCCATACGGCTACAGCCGACGGATCGATGCCAACCTCCTCCTCGGCCTCTCGCAGCGCGGCCTAAGACTGACCATGAAAATTCGGATGTTCATCTACGAAGGATACCTCTTGAATCGATTCCCCTTCGTCGATCTTCCCGCCCGGAAAGCAGATCTCGCCCCGGTGCGAACGCAGCTTGTAGGAGCGGTGCGTTAACAGCGCGTGTGGTTCACGCGTGACGGGATCTTCTACCAGCGGCACAAGCACAGCGCTGTCGCCCTTTTTGATCGCCAGCTTTGCGGCTTTGACTTGGCTCTCGGAGCGGATATCCGCAGCGGCGGGCGGTACTAAACCAAGGGCGACATCTCGTAGCAGATTGCATTCAATTAGAGGTACCTGTGATGAGTCGCGGGTGTTGGGTGTCGCTGATGCGAGACCCAAGCCTCTCAAGAAATCTTTCACGCACCACTGGCCCGGAGAGCAGCCCGCTCAAGCTGGCACCGGGTCGCATCCGCCGACGCTAAGCAAGCCAGTGAACAGAATGCACGAATGTGATTATATCGGTATTTAGCGTTTCGAAACGGTGTAATAACAAGCACCATAGGATTTTATTCTATTTATCAAGTCTTTGCAGCGTTCTACCTTGTAGCCTAAGGTTATTGTTTGCCTTGTTAGTGTCGGCACGGATTTCAACATTGAACTCGGCATAAACCTAGCTAAGTGCAGGCACAGATGAGAGTGAGTACTAACAACCAAATTCGAGGGCCTCAGTACTGAACGTATCGTTTAATCTCTCGCTAATCTCAATCGCTCTCATCATGTCTGTAAGACACGCATGACGGCGACATGTGGCAACACTGGCGAAGCACAATGTACACGTCAACTGTGAAACAGAGAGAAACAGTTTGAGCAAGGCATCGACAACGAATAACATGTGGGGAGCCCGAATGATGGGCGGAAGTAGCCAGGTGGAAACCCGAAAAAGAGAAGCGAAGGCGGCGAGCGTTGAAGCCGAGCGACTTCAGCATTTGAAAAGCTTAAAATTTTGAAGTTTTAAAGGTTTAGACAATTTACCCAATTGTGCTGACCAAACAAGGCTGAAGCCTATCGGGAGCTCGTGGAATCTGGCAAACCAACAGAGGTACGCTACACGTATCACCCGCAACCGTGACGGAAGCACCCTGCAGAAGAGATAGGACTAACGGTATTGTGCAATAGAAACAAACAAACAGAGCAGAACAGAGCAGAACAACAGAGGCGAACCGAGGAAAACGAACCCGAAAAGTGGACGGTGTCATGGACGTATAGACTGGACTGTCCCGAGGTGGAATGGAATGACTGGGATCTGTACAAGGAAGAATCGAGTGAACGGTGGACGGAGAAGGGAAGATGACGGCAGTTTCCTAGGGGGGTAACAAAACAAATTTAGTGAAGCACGTGCGAAAACGATGCGTTTTTTACTACTAACCTTCCCGTACAGATGATGATTGCGGGATGGATACGGTGCTGTCTTTCATTTTAGCCTTCAGTACGGGAAACTGCCGCCATCTTCGCTCCAACGGGAAAGACATGAGGCACGATTTTCAGTGTCCAATGACATTGGGCTTTTGAACAAGTGAGGTTAAGTGGTCAGGCACACACACACTCTACGGCACAGCACAACACTCTAAAGGGTCCCGGACGC
Source organism: Aphelenchus avenae (assembly GCA_020875895.1). Classification (NCBI taxonomy): domain Eukaryota; kingdom Metazoa; phylum Nematoda; class Chromadorea; order Rhabditida; family Aphelenchidae; genus Aphelenchus; species Aphelenchus avenae. The sequence continues at coordinate 31,342 of JNEY01000153.1, read as the reverse complement.
GATCAGACAGGTGGCGGATGTGCGGCGTAGTCGAGTTGAGCTTGCAGATGCTCGGGCAGATTGCCGAGCAGGGTCCACGGCTCATCCGAGTACATCGCGTGGACGACGTTCCACGCGACGAAGAACAGGAACACGAGCGCGACGAGGTTGCGCAGCCAGTGGGTGGCACCTGTCGACGGCGCGTCGCTTGGTGTCCGAGTGGAGATCGCGCGAACGTCGCTGAAATGGGTCCCGTTGGCGCATGAACTTAACCACCACACCAAACACATAGAGGCGTACTTAGGGGTGGAGAGGACATTCTGAGTGAGTGAGAGATTTGGAATCAAGTATCTACTTAGAAAAGGCATCAGCCGAGAGATTTTTGTGCGTAAAAAATTGAGCCATTCCTGAATACGCCTCCACCCACACCAACACCACAGAACAAAGGGTGCAAAAAGAGGGAACACGTGAAGAAGGCCAGTGTTAACAAAGCCAAAGTGGGATGGGAGGAGCGGGAAAGGATAGCGAAAGAAAATGGCAAGCGGACGACAACAACAACAACCGGTGTTTAGCGAGTGCTGCCACACATCGAACCAAAACGTGCCGCTAATTACGTGTCGATTGTTTTTAGCTTTTTTTTCAAGCATAAGCCTGTTGGACGCAATGGTACGCATGTCTTTTCATCTTCGCGTGCGACGAAGTTTCGCTACCTGGCCGACTACGATCGTAAAATATTTAATTTCAACAAGTAATTATTGCCATCCACTTGCCATTATCTTGTCAACCGTCAACGATATTCGGTTGTGCCACCGTGCCTGGCTTACTGTGATCGTTGTCCTCCACGAGCCCGAGCGGTGGTGGCACGCACCGAGCACGCAAATGAAAGCCCGTTTGATAAAGCGAATGCATCATTTAAATACAAAACCACATAGGTATGAGGAGCGACCATGAAAAGAGTGGATGGAACACAGAAAGTAGCCAACTGGCCGAAGAGAATGAAACAATATGAATTATGCAAATGTGGGGGAAGTTCAAAGAGAAAACTCGATTTTGCAACTGAATAAGTGCGCTAAAGCTTGTCTGTTTTCGTCTTTGTAGACGTTTTCAGCTTAAAATATAGGGCGATACTGGGTGGCTAATTATGCGTTGAGCAGTGAGAGCATTGGTGAAGGCAATAGGAAGTCGTGGGAATACCATATGTCTGTCAAAAGGGGATATCCAGATGGGAAGAAAATAAGTTAGGCAAGAAGACAGAGTGTGCATAAATAAGGCCATTAGTTCGTCATCAAAATACAAATATCCACGAATGGGAAAGGGCCGACAACCGGGCGAGGAGATTCGCGTCAAACTGGAATTCGGGCAGACAGTACGGTACGTGGGGATTCTGAAAGGGGCAAGGAAGGTGAACGCGAATATTCACCTTAGATTCGACGCCTCGTACTGGCGTGCCAAGAAACTCCGGCGCTTCCCGGAGCCTTGAGAGGACGCCGCCGACGGCGGACGGAATTGTGGGTCCGGCGGCGCGACTGAAGGCGTGCCCGACGCGGACGAGGTTGACGGAGCGTCGGTGTTGAAGCGACGACGCGTCTCCGACGAGAAGCCGGGCCCATGGGTGAGGCGAGCCAGCGCGAGTTGCTAAGAAACAAAGTCCAAGCTTTGAAGCTCCTCCGTGAGCGTACCTGCTGCGCGAACTTGGTGGTGATGAGCCGCTGCTCTTGCGTGGACATGTGCTGGAAGCGGTCCAGGTGCTGCGTGAGGCTCTCGTTCTGCTGCTGCAGCTGCTGGTTCTCGTTGCGCAGCTCCATCACCTCGACCGGCGACGGCACTCCGCCAGCGGAGGTCGTGATGGTCTCGATGACGAAGCGCGCCCTGTCCAACGTCTCCTCCAGCTTCGCGACGAACGAGTTGCGCTCCTCGAGGCTTTCTAAACGAAATATAGTTTAGCTTGTTTTCGGCCAAAAGACGGTCATAGTGAAAACTAAGGAAAACAAGTCTTCACTAGTAGCCTATCAAATTTCTTGGGGGCACTTCCGTCGTACCTTCGAGCTTGCGGATCTTCGAAGTGTTGGCCGCATCGCGTGACTTGAGCGAGTCGATCTCACGCTGCAGCCGGTCTTTCTCCTGGCCCATGTACTCGCTCTGCGTCCGCTGGCTCACAAGCTTGGAGTCGGTGGCGTTCTGCGCCTTCTCCAACAGCTTCCGAGTCTCTTCGAGCCTAAACTCTCTCGGTTCATCGTCGCTGAGGCAAGGGCAGCTTACTCTTCGTTGAGGCGTGCGTTCTCGTTCTCAAGAAGTTCGAGCCGAGTGCGAAGCTCGGACACCTCGACATAGTTGGTCTCGACGGAGTCCCTAAAGTAAGGAGTAGCGGAAAACGCTAGCGTTTGATACCTTCTGTTGAGGTAGGTCATCGAGCCGTTCAGTTCGTCATGAAGCGACGGCACGTCGCTAACTGTGGAGCCTAAAACTTGGAGGTATGTCAGTGACTTTACCAGGAATAAAAGCATAAAGGCCTTCTGTTATAGCGAGCTACTTCGAATGCTTGAATCAGGCGCATGAATCAGGAAGGAAGAGGTGCGAAAGGAAGAGGCTATTCCTGTGACAAATCAAATGGGAGGTTCCGAGCGAGTCAAAGGTGCTGCGACATGGCGTGTCGGCCATTATTTTCTGCAAGCTCGGATGTCATCTGCGCGACATATGTTTACACTTAGTGGAAACCGCAAGGTGCCTTGTACAAGTAACCTCGAAAGTTTAACTAACGCTGTCAACGTCGGAATGCTGGCGACATATGTTAGCATTTTATGTTGCGCTAAAGCGGCTCATTTTATGGTGGTTATAGGCTGCTCGACCTTCTTAGCATTTGATACATACTGACATAACTGGAGGTACACATTCCCGTCAAATAGACCCCGACACTTTGCAGCCGTTTGTCTGCAAAAAGATGCCCCGCCGAGCAAAGATGATTAAGTGGACAATGTCATCGGCGAAGAACAAGGCGCGCGAAGTAAAACACACACACACTGGAAGGACCCACAGGAACTGGTTTTCGTCATTGGAGCTAATGCTGGCGCATGCGACGCCACCGCACTCCCGTGGGACACTCGCGAGGCGTCCGAAACTGGCCGCTAGGCTGTACGCATTAGGTCTGATCGATTTATGAATAATTTAGAGGTCATTAGGTCGCGGAATTTGTCCGGCAAAAATCGAATTCCGCGCGTGGCAGGTGAAATGCATGTGCGCCGAAGAACGTTGGGGCAGCACGCGAGTAAACTCCACTTGTCGGAACTTAATCTTCACTCAAGGACGCTGCTACGCAGTGATTAGGAACGTTTGCGCAAGCGCCCTTTTGCCTCAGTTTCCGCTTGAGATTTAAAGTTTTTTTGCGTGCATTTTAGAGTTTCAATAGAAGTCTAAACCGAACGTTCACCGCAGATGCAATACCATCAGAGCCTATTAGAAACTTAGGTTGGTTCGGATTGAATTCACTCTCTGAAGTTGAGATGTTCACTCACATTATCTCGTCTAGAATAGTAACCAACGCTAACAACTCATACGAAGAACTTTCTGTAGCGCTTAATGTGCCGTTCACAACCACCGCTGCGTTACTGACAGCACGACTCTACATTCAGTTTCTTCTCCATTCTTCCGCACTCTCGACCGCCAACAACTTTACATGTTCAGGGATTTTCAAAGGTTGCGTTAGTACATGTACCAACTCACGTTGAAGGTTCGATGCCTTCAAACTCATCCCGTTTATCTAAAAGCATCGAACCTCGAAATCCAGTTGAGCCTCCGAGAGAAAGAAAACTACCAGACCTCTTATGAAACCATTACAACTGGCAGCTTTAACAACGCAGCGCGGCGCAGGAGTTGGGAACGCGCAACTGATGAGTATTTAGCTCGATAAAAGAATTCACAGCTTCAACAAGACATACAGTTCGGCGAGGACGGAGCCGCTTCCGCGGTCGCCGCTTGCTCCTTGAGCCGCTTGATATGCTTCTTCAACGACATCACTTCCGTCTCGGCCTAAACTTCCACTAACATTGGAGCAAGTATTTGGATGCACGTACGGAGTTGGCCCTGGAGGTGGTCTCCTCGAGCTTCTCCTTCAACGTGTCCATCTGACGCTGAGCGTTCTGGTGCAGCGTCTTGAGGGTCTCGTACTGGTCGCGGATAGACTCGTGCTGCGAGAGCTCCTGCACGAGGGAGGAGATGCGCTTCTGGAGCAGTTCGTTCTCGTAGTTCTTCGTGCGTGCCGAGTGCGACTCCTTCTGCGTCACCTAAAGAAAGACAGTGTGAGGCTGTTAATGATATTTGTGCTCACCTGCTCGAGTTGTTTTTGCACTCGACTGACTTCCCGCACAAGCTCGGCATTCTTCTGCGCGAATGCGTCATTCTCCTCCTTCACTTCGCGCTGGATGATCATCAGATCTTCATGCTCTTGTTCCTAAAATGTCGGCTACGTTGCATGTCAAAGAAGAAGAAACACAGAGACACGTTAGGAACGAGAATAAAAAGAAGTGAGGAACAAGAATCGAAGACATGATAGGAACAAGAATGCTAAGGTAACCATGGAAAGAAGGCGACCATATCAAGCAAGTCTACGCACCAGTTCTTCGTTGCGGGTGCGGAGCCCGTCGTTCTCCACCTCCATCTCGCTGATCCGCTCCTCAGCCTTGCGCATCTGTGCCCCGAGCTCGGCGATCTGAGACTCGAGGTGGCGCTGCTTCTGTGCAGCTTCGTTGTTGCGCAGCTTCTCCTCCACGACGGCCTTGACCTCCTGCTCGAGGTGCTCGTTCTCCTCGCGGAGGTTCTGGTTCTTCGCCGTCAGGGAGGCGTTCTAGGGTACACGAGTTAGGGAGATCGTAAAGGTTACGAGAATGCGTACCTCTTTCTCGAGCTCCATCACGCGAGCTTTGAACCTCTCAGCGGTCACTTTGTACTTGTTGATCTCGTTCGGGTTTGCCTAAACAATGCACGTGTGAATGCACATCCTTCGCCAGGGTAAGCAGGCAGGGAGACATACATCGCCATTGGTGATGACCCTCGTGCTTTCGTCGAAGTCCTTCACGAGCGCGCTGATCTGTGCCTGGAGCTCCGGAGGGTTGTTCATCAGGCTTGTGGTGTAGCCTGCAATTTTTTTGTGATTGCGCATGAAGTGTGCTCTAGCTTACTTTTGTGCCCGGAGAAGACGACCACTGCAACGACGATGATGATGAGCCGCACGATCTTCTCCTTGTTCTGGTTGATCGCTAAAGCTGTCTCTTAGTACTTAGCGTCTCGAAATTTGGCAATGTACCGATCTCGGACGGCACGATCCGCCACAACTCGGACGCGTCGATGTACTTGCGGTGGGCTTGGAAGTAGTCGCCGAGCTTCCGCGCGATGAGCTCATGATTGTGCTCTTTTTGCTGGACTGGTATGTCGTCGTCGTCGATGTTCGCGATGTCTGCCAGCGTCTCGCCGAAGAAGGATGGCACTCTAAAGCCCATGTTCAACAACAATGTTCAACGTTCAGACAACACCGGCAAAAGTATTCTGGGGCTAACAGTATTCGGAGTCTAAGCGTAACTTCCAAGAAATCGCATGATTCTTAGGAGGTCCGAGGGTACACATGGGTAGAAGAGGGCACGGAACTGTTAATTTTCAAGCCCTCCGGAACAATCCAAGGAATGACAGAAACGCCAACGACGGGCCAACATATGGTCGTCTTGTCAACCATGTGTGGACGTTGTAGAGCTCAATCTCAGGCAGCTTTCAGTGATCTTTGTGGCCATTGAAGACTTGCGAAAGACTTTCGACAAACGCTTCCTGGTGATTTATTGGGGCATGCTGTCGGAAGTTTTCAAGGTTTGCATATTCCTGCAAGTATTTAAGCACAAGTTCAATTTACCCTGCCTAATCGATTGTCCTCAGTAATGCCTAATCTGTCTCCGGAGCGTTTTAAGCAAACACGGGGAGCCCTATTGGAAAGCCCGCAAGGAACGCTAGGCAAACATAGGCACACGTAGGGGTAGAAGACACGTACAGGGTAGAGAGCACTTGCGCCACCTGTCGACCCGAGCAGATCCCTTCCAGTGACGTCAGCTCGCGCGTCGCGTTCGTGTTAGTCATCTGGAATGCAGAAGCGTAGCATATTGCAAAAAACAAGAACGACGACGGGCTTTGATGAAACACGTAGGAATCTGGGTGTATATTTAGGACATGAACAAGGGATTCAGGAGAGTAAGCTGAAGCATGGAACGTGAGGATTTGTAGCTTTAAATTATCAGTTAAAAGAACCACAATTTTCATTAAACATGAAACTTTGGGCATGAATGTCAAAATTTTTTAAGGAATATTTTGGTCCCATGAGGAGAAAAAGATACTTCCTGCATTTATGAAGGTGCTCGTGAGGATATCCTTACCCATTGAAGGAGATTATCGAGGAGTTGCTCCGTGAGCTCCTCGTTCCGAAGAATCTCCGCCATCACAGCAGCAACGGCAGAGGAGTCTGAGTGCACTGATCGGAGGAAGCCGTCCGACTCCACACCGTCATGCGTGGAGTAAACAATGGTGGCGAGCGGAGGGATTCGCGGTCGGGATCCTCCTGGCTGCTGCAGCTAGCCGCCCTTGTGTGTGTCGTTTGGTGCGTGTGCGACCACGTAACGGAGCTGGAAGCTGGCGAGTGATCCGCGAAAAGCAGCGTAGTCGATGCGGTGGGTGAAAAAGGCACTCGCTGAAAGTGAGAAAATGAATGACAATTATGTCAATCGCACGCGAAAAGACAGGAATCCCATGCGCACGCTCGAGTTGCCAAGGTCGAGAAACTGACCCAAGTCGCGAAAGACATAATACCTGTCACAACGATTAACTGTGCTGTGGTCAGGCAGAGAAATACATCTCAGGAATGCAATTGAAGCTGTTACCTCTCTGAACAAGGCCTATCCTAGACTTAAACCTCTAAGTGGACGTGTCCGATATCCTTGGTGAATTGAGCACATTTCACTTAAGACGGTGCTAAGCGCTCTGCCCCACTAGCCGGAGATGAAACTCCTTTATGTATCTGCTGCTTGTATTTCCGCACTAAACGAGATTGTTTTTGAAGCAGGAAATATGGTTGCACAGGTAGTTCCCAGATAAAAATACTGCTTTATACAATGCTTCGAGATTACCGGGAAACAGCTAAAATTAGGGCACGTACATTCGTCCGGACAACAGTAAATAAATTGCAAAACACGCAGTTAACCGCTATGAGAATCACAAGAACTTTCCGGCATTGATTTACTTGCCGTTAGTGAACGGAAAGTGTTTTCTCTGCAAGAAGAAACAGACTCTCTCGAAAGACGGAAACAACGCAGAAAAGGAGTTTGATCGTCGCCCGGTATTTTTGCGGTAGGGATGGTCGGAGAGCTCAATCCCATTAAATGAGGCGACGCAAAGCACAGCTCCCATGCGACGCGCGCGTGGTCTCCGAACGAGTCTGCATGGTTCCCGACGCGAGCGCCTGAGCGCCAATACGAAAACACTCCACGGAGCATGCGGTCGGGCAATTGCTTGGCGTGCTTTTTTCAGCAATGATTCTTGGTTAAAGTAAAGCTGTATTGAACTGCACAAGTTACTAGAACTGAAGGATTTGTGTTTTGTGATATCCTGATTAAACAGTTTCTTCCCATGCAGCATAGATCTCAAAGAGCTCAACTTTGTGAAAAGCGTCTAAGGAGTACGCCGGGTATTTCTGCGGTTTTTCAACGAACGTGTATTTTAGCCCCTGCGCAACACGTGAAAACAACAATTGCAAAACATAGTTTTCTGCTCCGTTCGCATTTCTGTATTGCCAATGGGCTGATGCGCGTTTATTTGAATTGATACCAACCACTCCGTATGTGTATTCAACTATAAAGCAGTTTCAGGCAATACCATGAAGGGCTCAAGACCGCCATACCTGCCCGAAATCTGGGACAGCGACGAAGCCATGTGCGGCCTGATGTCACTGCCGAAAGTGCGTACCCCGAACCGACGTTTGCACATGACTTTGTTCAGGCTCGTCAAGTGAACCCGACCAACTACGACCGCGTGATGCGCTTTTGGCAGGAGGTCATCGCGGACTACTGCCGCTACGAGAAGAAGTGTGTCGTCTCGCTCCGGGAGCTGAAGGACAAGTTCCGCCGCGGGCATCTGCTGCCGAGTCCGCTTCAGGCCGCCATCGAGGATATGCATAGGTGTGCAATTTTTCCTATCCAGAAGTTTCCCCTTGACAAGCCAAACCAAACAATACTTGAAACGCATGAGGAGCTGATGGGACTCGTTATGGCCGCGTGATGGGCGTCCTCTGTGCGCAGCAGCTTGAAGAGCTATTGCTATATACCTAGTATCTCGTGCTCTCCGGCAAGTAGCTACCCATGTCGGTGTAGGCAGCAGCTTGTAGCTGGTCTGACGCTGAGCAGTTAGTGCTTGTCAGCAAAACAAGCAATGCTCGAATAAGCTGCTGCTCGCCTTCCCAAAAAGCCCAGTGTCTCCCACGAATGTTGATTGTGTTCTACGAGTGACTGTCTTTCCTTTCAGGTCACAGTTGATTCGCACCTCCGAGGAGATCCAGCAGCGCAACCAGGGCTGGATGCAGTGGGGCGCGTCCTTCTTCAAACCGACCTCGTGGATCAGCACTATCCAGGGCGATCTCTCCAGCGCTCGTCTGGTGCACGTGCCTACAATGAAGGTAAGGGTTATTTACGCGATTGCCGAGTCCTTTCAAATTTCTCGGTATCCTAGGCCCTCGCTGACGAGCTGCTCGACTTCTACCGCCGCCACTACGAGCTTGCGGATTGCCCTGAGGTGGTGGACTACGAGGAGCTGCGTGAGAGGAGCTCTCATATCGTCTCACCCGAGAGCTTCGACCTCGTCGTTGATGAGCTCGTCTATCGCGGCGAGGCGAGCGTCGGCAGCACGAAGAATGGCGAGAAGGTCCTAAAGTTCAAGGTAATGCGTCCGCTTATCAGCAACGCTTGATGAAGGCTGCTTTAGGATCAGGGTAGCCGCGGGCCCGCTCGATTCACGGAGGCGGACGCCTCCGTGCACGAGATCCGCCGTGCGCTGCAGAAGCTTGAGAACGAGATCGAGAAGCTTCAAGTGCGCCAGAAGAAGTGAGTCTTTGGTCGAAATGTATGGAACCTTTTTCCTTCGTCAGCCTTGATATTCTTTGCCACCTCCAATGGAATACTTTTTCTAATCATCTCCACCGGTATCTACCGTTCTCAACCGACCTTCCCGCTCTCCGTTTCCTGTAGCGTTACCAAACGTACATACAATGCTTTGCCTGATTTTGCTTGTTTCAGCTACAAAGAGCAAGCACGGTTGGCACTCCGTTCCGGCGACAAGAGCGCAGCAATGCGTCACATGCGAGCCTCGAAGCGGTCGGAGAAGGAGATCATCGACAAGGACAACCAGTGCCAGCGCCTGCTCGGCATGCTGCAGAGCCTCGTGCAGACGAAGGAGACGCGCGAGCTGCTCGACGTCTACCGAGACAGCTCTCGAGCGTTCAAGGAGAGCCTCAAGCGGCAGGGACTGGACATCAAGAACGTACGCTTCCACGAGTCCTGCCTAGTTAAACGTGCATTTGCAGGTGGACGAGACGATGGACAGCGTGCACGACGCCATGGACGACTACCGGGAGATCGAGGAGACGATTCGCGACGGCATGGCGAACCTTTCCGGCGCCACCGCCGAGGACATGTCCGCGCTGGAGAGCGAGCTGAACGAGCTCATCGCACAGGACAAGGAGGCAGCCGCTGCCGGCAATCGCGTCAAGATAGGCGGGAAAGTGGTCGACCTCGGCGAGCTTCCGGAAGTGCCCGCCGGAGTGCCACAGTCATCCAAAGCTGCTGCTGCAGCGGAGCAGAACGGCGACGGTGCTGCGACGCGCCGCTCCATCGAAGACCGCTTGAAGCGACTTCGCGCGGTGGCGCAGTGACATTGTCGCATAGAACGTGCCCTTCGGGTCAGTGGGAATTGTACTCTGTTCTGTTCTGCCTTTACGTACGCTATTCTGAACTTATGGTAGGTACGACGTTGCTTTCGCATTTGTGATTTGCCAACAATGAAAACGAGTCCATCCATGTATGCGGCTCTTGCTCTAGAGGCCAAAAAATGTCCGGAACAACACATTAAAACACTTTAAGATTCCGCCGTTTCCCATGTGTTTTTCGCATTACGTGTCCTTCGTTGTGTTTGTGGCGTTCATTGCCCTTTTCGCTACCAACCACTTTCGAACACGTTTTGCCTCAGTTGTCGTTTTACCTTGTCACGGTACATAAAGCACACTTTCGTTCCTTTGAGATCACTTGAGCCTGCAGACGATAGTCTTAGGTGAATAAGCAGATGTTGAATAAGACGTTCTTATGTGGATTCTCGGCCCGGGCAGAAAGTAAATGAAGAGGCAACCCGGGGTTACCTAGCGCCACGAGGGTGGTATGACATATTTCTTCACAAGACCATATCTGGCATATAATTGTCGTTACTCTACCTGCCGGCTTGTTGGTAATTAGCGGGTTCACTGATAGCTTTAAGTGTCACCGACGATCAAGCAGCTTCTATTTTACCAGCGGTGACCTTCCGGAGTAGTCATTTGAACCTTTGTTACCGGTTAATTTAATCCAGGTTTTTCAAATAAAAGTGTGTTCCTTCTGCACACGCGCCCAAATCGTCCTATTAGGGCATTCAAGGCCCTAGGGCGACTTAGACGGGGCAAAACCTGCACAGATACTTATTCATCTTTGACAGAGTAAACGTTCCCGTCTGTTGTCAGAGTAAACGGTCTGTAGTCACCTTTGGCAAACATGTTAGAAAGAGTTTTCGCTTTGATGGATCACAACTGCTGATGATTAGGACATTCTACGGGATATGCTTGCCCTGAGTCTGCGTAGCCAGCGTGGAAAGCTGCTGTATTCGTTCTTCGCCTTTCCTGGCCAATGCATGCAGTCAGCTGCTTGGCTTGTTGCGACGTCCATCTCTTGGGTGCGAAGGTACAATGTAATAAAGTGCGCCGCGCGTGCTTTCACGCAGGTGAATTCGCTGACATCGGCGGTTCAGACGTGTGAGTTTATGCAAAAAATTGCGCCTCATGGCGGTGTATATTTCGCTAGCCGTCAGCACGTACCCATGGAAACCGTCGTCGCAGTTCCTACCCTCGGGCAAGGGCAGCGCCGCTTTGAGGCATGCTCGACCGATTGTGGCAATTTCTTGTCCACTCGAGAATCGGTGTCATACGCACCCATTGGCGGAACTTATTTTTGTTGAATTTCTTTAGACCGAGAAAAATAATTGCGCTTTGTGAGTGGGAGCTTTTCAAGGTTCAACTCCATCCAAATCACGCTTTACCTACCCTTCTTATCGCGGAAAATCTTTCAAAAACGAGCAGAAACAGATCTGATGCCTACCGACACTTCGCAAGCACAAACCACCTTTTAAGAGGCCACACTAAGTCGAGGGTACTGGTTGTTCATGCACACAACTGTGTATATTGGACAAGCTGCTTGCCCAACTTTATACAAGCGTAAGTTCCCATGCTGAGACCTTTCATGCTTCGCCACATGAAATTGGTTGCGTCCCGCTATGGCAGGCTGTGTAATATGCAATTGACCCCATAGACAGCTGGCTGACTCATCGGATCGTTGCTGATGCAAGACGTGGTTTGTTTGTCGGCTCTCCATCGGCTGCAGTGTTTATGCCAGCACCTCGTAGTTTAGCGTCGTAAACAGGTTGACGACGGTACTTGTTGAGCTGAAGCTGAGCATACGCGTTCAAATTCTTCATTCATATCGCCACGCGAACTTCACACTTGCGTGTACTTCTCACTTCACTTTACACTTGAGTCGCCACCAAGCCAACCCATTCATTTGCCATCCTCACCCCACGCGCAACAACAGGGCCCCTCATGCCTCGCCCTTGGCCTCATCAAGATGAGTTCCAATTGAGGTGTGTACCCCTGCGGAGTAGTGGGATGCGGATAATCGATGCCAGCCGGTGGCCGAATTTCGCGCCACGCCATTGTCGGCCGGGTTCCGCCGGAAATGCCGCACCGCGTCTCTCAGGAGCGGGTGGTCACCAGGTAGCAACCTGATGTCTCCAACGTCGTCCGTTCGGGCATTGAACGTCCAAGTCAAAAATGCGCCGCATGTGTAAACACAAACATCGGGTTTGGGAAAGTCAACTGTGCCAATGGAGTCCTTGTGAGGACCCTTTTAGGTTCAAAAGCAGTGGGTTGCTCCCAGTCATGACCCGAACCTTAGGTCAAGGCATGCTTTGGCACGTTCAGTCTTTGCTTCCACTGAGCTAAGGTGTAAACACATTTTCGTGGAACCATGCTTGTTCCACAGCTCTAACATGCTTATGCAAGTCTCTGTCATTCAATACGCTATGCGCAACGTCGTGTGTTCCGAGAACATTTCGACGCGCTTGAGCACAATGCGTGTGCGTCAGTGTGCGTCACTACATTTCATGCGACAACATCGGCTTTAGAATGAAACATTTGTTCGGTTATTTCCTGTTCCCTACGCCTTTCGTCCTGATAGCGCTGCTGTCGACGTTCCACACAGTCGCCGAAATCAGCGCGTTATCGCCACCGTCCGAGCATGAGTGCCAGTGGCGCCACAATATCACGGGTAAGCAAACGTTGCTAGCGATTGAACGGAAATACCTGGTCCAGAAGGGCAACGTTGGCCCTGTTGTCGTGACTGATGACAGCCTTTCAGATCTCGACAACGTGTCCAATGAGAAGGTTCACGTCTTGGAGAATTGCTTGTACTACTACCTGGTACAGCAGGAAATGACGACCTCCGGAGACGGCTATCAGATCTTTCTCGCTCCTCCGTGGGAGAGCCCACTAAAGATCGGAGTCGACCGCTATGTGGTCCATCAGGTCGATGCGGTAAGCCACTGAGGCGATGGATTTCGACGTTGAAATTGCTCATTTAGCTACAAAAGGCGTCATCGCAATTCAACATACACGGCGACATCAACCTGGTAAGCACCGTTCCTTCGTCTTATGATTTGTGGTTTCATTTAAGTCCTGGAAAGACACCCGCTTGACGTGGAACGAAACAGAATGGAAGATGGCTGAGTTTGCCCTGCACGACACGCATCACATCTGGACGCCGACGTTCACCGATGAGTCGTAAGTCAAACGTCGTCACTGGCTTTCATGTCAAGCCTGGGCCTACTTTGGTATTCCGAGGTTAAGACCGTTTGTGCAAAGTTTGCTCGATTATTAGGGATGAGTAAGAACGCGAACTGGGAACGGAATTGGCCGAATTGTCCCTTTAAGAACAGAACGGGAATGGACGTTATTATACGGTCAACACGCTTCTATCGCCCTTGTTCAGTCGAATTAAGCCTAGTCGCCTAACCACGGTTGCACAAGTCTGAGGATGCTCACGGCACTCATCATCGTTTGTCATTTCGCTGTAGATAAACATAGTTGTCCACAACACAACTGGTACAACTAGTGACTTGCGAACGGAACAGGTACAGGAAGATTTTCAGCGATAGAACGGACGGGAACGACAACGGAAAGTTTCGGAAGAATATCTGAACCAAAAATGTCTAGTGAAGGCGGCCACTTGACCTTAGGTAGTAAGTGAAACAATGAGAGTGCACTTCCCTGTCTTCTTGGTGATCCTTCTACCTTCTACCGCAGCCCTTGTTCTCTCCATACCGTATTGCTTGAAGTTTTAGCAATTGCGGCATTATGGACGGATGTATGTCGCGCATTGCTGACATCGAGGTGAAGAAAGACGGCACAGTCACAGCTCGTCTCACCTTCCGATATCCGGCTTTCTGTGGCATCGACTACTACAGGTAAGCCGGTCTCGTCGCTGTCGTGATGTGCATGCCGATCGACTAACCTCGTTGCTGGTAGATACCCCGAAGAGACCAACGACTGCTGCCTGTTCCTCTCCGTTATGGAGACGGAGAGAACGATCAAGTACGACATTCAGACGAAGGAGAAGGCCTCCGTCGACAAGCAGGTTTCGATTAGCACCATCGAGAAGGACAAGGGAATCACGGTGCTGACGAACGTGGAAACGTCCGCATGGACAGTGCAGGTGAGCACGATAACTTACAAAGAGTCACTGTAGAAGGAACATATCCCCCGAACCATGATTATCAGAGGCTTAATTCGACTTGCCAGTTCTAGCGAGTAAAAGCTGGCAATGTACTCCCAACGATGTGATCGTTTTGCTTCAAAGATCCGCAATCCAAACACCAGCGATAACGGTGTCATTTAAGGACCGAACCGTCGATGTCGTGCATATCGCAGGCATCCGCTCGGAGTTCCTCCATCTATGCGTCCATGCGAAGAAGGAAATGTCCACGCTCCGTATCGCGCTGCGCATACCGGTCACCATTGACACTCTCCTCATGCTGGTGTCGCCGCTATTTGGCGACCTGAAGACGCAGTCCTACGTCAAGCTCTTCACGCTGACGCTGCAGACGATCTGCTTCCTCTTCATGTGCTCAATTGCGCCGGTGAACGGGTTTGCGGGCACAAAGCCTAAGTTGTGTAAGTTTACAACGTTGGCTCACACCCATTACCGTGGATTTACTTGCCCCGCGAAGCTACCCAAGGTCTAACTAAACGGAAAAAAGCTGGCCATATAGTGCGAAATCATGTCGAGATGATTTTGGAAGATATGCTTAACGCCGGTTGATTTGAAAACAACGATTCTCTACGATCAGGTTGGGGTCGTAGACATTGCAAAGAGAGTTGCTGTACCGCCTGCTTCCTGATCCCCACACACTAGGCTCAAAGCGCGTCCTGAGAACGACGAAGAAGCGGTGGTACAAATTTCAAGATCATAAATGCAGCATCTTTACTGATTAAATGTTTACTGATTGAGACTTCTTCCGTGCCAGAAAGCATGTACCAGCGTAAGTGCTTTGTCAGCTAGGCCCATTGGAGTGCACGTTAAGGCACTGGTACTTGCTTCGACTAAGTCTAATGCAACCATTGTGTCGCTGGCGCCTTGATCGTCTATGCCGGACCATAATTTCCTTTTGCAGACACCTTCTACGAGTTCCTGTTCTTCCTCAGCGCGTTCAGCGTCCTGGTGACGCTGATCTGCTTGGCGCTGTGCCGAGTCAAGCGAACCGTACCGCCGTCGCACTCGCTCTATCTCGCCGCGAAGCTGATCAATCGCTTCGTCTGCTGCATAGAGCCGGATCCGGCCACGTCCTACCAGCGCCACCTGGAGGACGGCTTCGACAGCGGTCGTCCGAACACGGCCAACGACGTCCAAGGCGACTACACGATGGAGTGGCGTCACATCTACATCGCGGCGAACAACCTCTTCTCGGGCATCTCCTTCTCCATTTTCTGTTGTGTGATCATCTTTGACATTCTGTGAGTCGTTCGGCGTCTCTGCTTCTCCTACAACCGGTGTTTGTAAAGTATCCGTCCACTGATCTCGATTCTCTTTTCCGTTCTGTTGTCTAGAAATATATTTTTGTTGTATACCTGATGCTAGTGAAGCACGTCGCATATGACTCAGAATCCTTGATTCGTCGTTGACTCAAACAGTTAGCTTAAAATCGGGGAAGTCATTCTTTCGGCGTGTGCGCCCATAATCGCCCTACGCCTGCATCTAGTTGCACGCCAGCGCCGACCGCACCCTGCATCAGTCTACGCGGCAAATGTTGGATTAGAACATCTTTATTCCTCAAGAAGTAAAAAGTGGAAGCTTGTAACTGCGTATACAACAGAACAGCACTGGACAAACGGAACTCGCAGAAACTAGCAATATTTGTTGTAGAACGGTTCGTGGATGATTCGCGATAACGGAAGCAAGCTTAGGGCAGACTATAAACATGCAGGGCCATGAGGAGCATAGCCGAAACAATAAGAGCGGGCAGTTGTGTGGTTAGTCCCATGCGACGAAGAAGGACATATCGGGCAGAATGCGTGACACGACCGGTCACTTGCGCCGCTGGCGTTTCTCCGGCGTTGCCCGCTTCTCGTATTCCTCGAGCTTCCTGATGAGCTTCTGCAGCGGCTTCCGGTCGTTGGCGTCCCTCAGGAAGGCCGTGTTCTCCAGGAGCCACGTGGGCGTCTTTCGCTTCGCCGGGTCGTCCTCCAAGCTGAGCAAGATCAGCTGCTTGAAGTCCTCGCTGATGTTGATGCCCAACACGCGTTCGCGCAACTTATTTGCGTATCGGCCGACCCGGATTCGCTCGCAAAGCTGAAATTGACGGGTTCAGCGAATGCGCTATCGTGCAAAGTTTCATTTTCAAAGACTGTGCTTTTTATGCAAAATTCCTGCTGCTTTGAGCCAAATCAGCTTCAAGGTCACTTACTTCGTCCGGGTCGAACGAATCGAACTCCTCCTGCTTTCCGGTCGCCATCTCGACGAGGACCACTCCTGCCGAGCGCACATCCACGGACAAGTCGTATTCCTTCAGCGGCTGGTGCGCTTTGTCGAGGAAATAATTCTCGGCTACCTCCGGCGCCATCGTGTAGTAGGTCCCCGCCACGGTGCATCTGAAAGCAGAGGTTAGGGGAAGAAACGTAGTTGATGTGGCATACGCAGCGTTGTCGGGGCTGACCTTCTTCGACCATCCGAAGTCGGTCAGCTGGACCTTGCCGTCGCTATCGATGAGGACATTGTCGAGCTTCAAGTCGCGATGAACGCGGTTGTCCCTGAAAAAGTCAAATGTCTGTTGGCGTCGTCTAGAGACGTCACCCACCGGTGAAGGTCCTCGAGGCCTTTGAAGATCGCGTAGGCGATGTAGCGCCACACGGACTCCGGGACGCTCTTCTTCATCCTCGCGCTGTGCTTCTCGACCTGTGCGAGCAGCGTCGCGAGGCTGCCGTAGCGCATCAGAGGCATGATGAAGTAGAGTTTGTCGAGCCACCGGTAGCACTCGGTGCACTTCATCAGGAACTAAAACGAACCAATTTAAGCGCCATGTTCTGTATGACCGCCGACTCACCTCGCTTTCGTTGAGGAACATCACCTCGGCTTCGCCGAGGAAGTAGCGGATGACGTCCTCCGGCTTGTTGCGAACGTCCACGATCTTGACGGCGACGTCGCGCTTCAGAGTCACCGTCATGACTTTTCCGTTCGTCCTAAAAATGCGGTCTCAATGAAGCTTAATCAAGTCGGGTACGTACCCCTTGCCCAGGACCTTCCCTACTTGCGGGAACGTGTACTTGTCCTTAGGGCTGACCGTCTGCCAGTACTCGCTGAGTGCATTCTGCGGTGGCTCATCCGTCGGTTGCATGTTTCGGTCCTGAAAGTCTTTCTCGTGGGGCAAGCTTTCACACGCTTTGCGGTACCGTTCTTCCTTGCTTCGCCAGTGTTCCTTCCTGTCCCGCAGGTGCCGCAACCACCTCCAGAAGGGCTCTGGCCAAGGTGTTGTAGTCCTGGCTGTAGACGAGTTCTTCCTGACGAGCCGGGTCGTCGCGCGCGGCAGTGAGCTGTTTGATGAGTCTCGCGGAAGCCGGAGTCATCCCAGCGTTGTGAGGTCGTTTCAGCATTGAAGATGACACTGAAACAGATTCGGTTAAATGAGTTGGGCACCTACGTAAAGCTTGCAGTTACGCATAACGTCAAGTAATTGATTAGAAGTTTCCTGTGAAACGGGGAAAGTGAAGTATTCAAACTGAAAGGACGAACAGTATGCCAACGCATGCAGGCTGTGCTTCAGAATGAGCCACTTGCAAAGAGCGCCACCTTAGAATAGCGCTCTTCCGCGCACGGTAGCGCTTAAGATTCCACCATTCCAACGCGTCTCCAGCGATGTGTCCCACAAATTTCATGCGAAATGTCCCACAAACACAAAAAATTTTTTATTAGTCACCGATTTCGGCGTTCTTAAGCCCTAATCCTAAGCCTCAGCCTAAGCCTAAGCGCGCGATCTAGTTCCCCTCGCTTCGCTCGGGGCATTGGGCGCACGCGCCCAGGGGCCTCGCTTCGCTCGGGAGAATCCAACATTCGAAAATGGCCAAAATTCACAAAAGGACATTTGTGGGTTTTTTGAATTTGTGGGTCATATCGCATGAAATTTGTGGGTACTGAAAAATTTGTGGGTCATTTCGCGTGAAATTTGTGGGGTCCGAAATATTTGTGGGACATTTCGCATGAAATTTGTGGGGTGCGAAATATTTGTGGGACATTTCGCATGAAATTTGTGGGGTACGAAATATTTGTGGGACACTTCGCATGAAATTTGTGGGGCCCGAAATATTTGTGGGACATTTCGCGTGAAATTTGTGGGACACATCGCTATTTTGCCCATTCCAACAGCGATCGGACCTCTCGTCGTAACTGGCTGGCCTTCCACTGAGATTAACGATAGTCGAGTCGAAAATAAGAACGTTTCCGATACGAAGAAACAAGTAAGACCAAATAACGCTTCTTTGGTCAGCCATGAAGGGCTCCTCATTTAGGGGTTTTCGGTATTTATGTGCAATTTTGCTAATAACGTGGGCTAGTTAACGTGACCTTTACGGGTTCATTAAGGGCCAGTACATCTTGGCGAGGATTCCTGGGCCCAGCCGTGGAGAGGGGCTGATAGGACATGATGATTTTGCACTGCCAAATTCCGTCGGTCAAAAACTCAGTGCCCAAGAATCTCAGATGATCTAGATGACATTCGTCGACTCACAAACAAGAGTTAGTCTGATTATCACCGAGTATTATCGGAAGGTCACACATCTTGCCGCATGGAGTAACCCGATAACACACCGTTCTCGATGATCAGCCGGCCGCCACCTCTAGTGCTGCTGCTACATCTTCGCGCAACAAGCGGAGGGCACCCGGTGGAACGAACGGTGCGTGTGGCGGATCGGAGTACCCAACGGCGGCCAGAGACAGCGCTACCTTAGCGCTGAAAGGTCATTGTTCTTGCGGGAGGAAGTTCGACCGACGGCGTGAAGGTCTCTGCGCGCCTTATCAGCGGCTCGTTGAGTAATGCGCATTACCAGAGTCCATGTCCGAACAAGGCCACTATCCACTAGGAGGGTCGGTGATTTCCGCTTGTCAGTCAGTTGCGAATGCTTTTTCCGTCCGCTACCGGCAGAATTTGCACAAAGTCGACCACGTCTTATGGTTTGTTCCCGCGTATTTTTTTTGGTTGGGGGCTATACTGAGGTAGGGTTCCTAACCTTTCACAAGCGGCCGGGTAGCGCTTCCAACGGCCGGTGCCGCTATCGGGAATTACTTGCACCCGGCAGAGATATTTGTTCATAAGCAGACATTGACGAGGCGTGAGTAGAAATTTTTTTGCATCAGTGGGTTTACTCCGGTCATGACGAGCATTTCCTCAGAATGTCACCAGGGAAAGCGCCGGCGCTGTTCAAGTGCGTCAAATGTGGCAAGACGTACAACAAGCGAACATCACTCCAGTCACATATGGAGACCCACAGCGGTATGCGTGCTTAAGTCAGATGAGCGCAAAGTTGACTTTTAGATAAGTTTCACGAATGCGACCAATGCGAGAAGAAATACAAGAGGGGCTCAGCTCTGTTCGGACACAAGCAAAGGACGCACGCGGAGGCCGGACACTTCGAATGTGACACATGCGGCAGGCTCTATCCTCACAAGCAGGCGTTGTACAACCACAAACGAGTTCATTCCAACCCGGATTTCGAGTGTCCAGTTTGCGATAAGAAAATGCATGCAAGAAATGCACCGCAACACATGGAAACTCATACAGGTGAGGACGATTGGTATGGTGGTATGGAAGAAAGCACTTCGTGACTTGGTCAGCATGATTTGTGTTTTATATTTTTATGAATTTGTAAATGTAGGTCGTTAGTATATGCTTAATTTCAGGTAAAGTGCACGAATGCGATCAATGCGAAAAGAAGTACAGATGGAGTGGAGGTCTACGCCAGCACAAGCGGGCTGCACATGCGCAGGCGGGACGTTTCGAATGTGATGAATGCGGGAAGCTCTATCCACACAAGAAAGCGTTGTACGGACACAAACGATATCATTCCGACACCGATTTCGAGTGTCCAGTTTGCGGCAAGAAAATGCATGCTAGAAGTGCACCGCAACACATGGAAACTCATACAGGTGAGGACGATTGGTATACAGTTGGTGGTATGGAAGAACGCACTCGGTGACTTGGTCAGCATGATTTGTGTTTTATGTACCTATTTGTTCAGGTAAGCTGCACGAATGTGACCAATGCGAGAAGAAATACAAACGGAGAGGTGATCTACGCCAGCACAAGCGGACTGCTCACGCGGAGGCGGGACGCTTCGAATGTGACGAATGCGGGAAGCTCTATCCACACAAGAAAGCGTTACGCGACCACAAACGATCTCATTCCAACAAGTTCAAGTGTCCAGTTTGTGACAAGAAAATGCCTCCACGAAGCTCATCCCGTCATATGGAAAGTCACACAGGTGAGGACCATTTTATGACCGTTGAAAACTCGGATATTAAAATCTTGGAAACCATTTGTGACATGTGCATTCAGGTAATACTCAGTGATTCCTTCTAAACGCAGCGGTCATCCGTTTAGATTCTCGTTTCACCTGTGATCCCGAGTGCGGCCTGCATTCCGCTACTCGCTCGGAGTACGCGGAGCATCTAAAAAGTCGACATGCCGAGCAGCATCCGCTCACCTGCAAATGCGTTTCGATCAATGTGATGGTGGCTAAGCACGTAGCGACGAACCTGGGAAACGTCGCGTTCGTGGAGGCGGATGGGACAATGAAGTGCACCGATGGCGACTGCGACTTCGCGACTACCTGCTCTCGCCAGATGGAATCGCATAAGGAGCAGTGCCACCACGACGTCTACCGGCCAGCCCTGCGGTGCTGCCGCTGCGAGACTTGGTTTACCCGCCCGTCCAACCTGAGGAGTCACGACGCCACCATGCACCAAGGAGAACGGCGCTTCAAATGCGACAAATGCGGATACGTCACCAACCAAAAGCGCAATTTTATCAGACATCAAACGAGCTGTGAACACGGAAAAGCGCTAGGCAACATCAGACTCAAAAGAGTGAGTTAAATTAGACTGTGCAAATTGTTTGCTAGCGGAGCACGAAGCAGAAGCCGGGAGCTGAAAACAAGCTAAGTCTGGGGCTTATAGTCAGGCCCAACCACCGAGAATTTGCACGTCCTGAAGCAGTCGCCGCACACAGTGTATCAATTTGGATCGGAGTTAGGTGAAGGGTGAGTGACGATAGAGCACTTAAATCATGTCATTGTTCATTTTAGCGGTTTCGGGACGGTCTACAAGGCCGTCAAGAAGGGCGAGGACCCCTCAGTGAAGTACGCCATCAAGGCAGTTGGCCCCAATGGCGGAAAGTCGGCGGAGCTCGAAGCGAAATGCATGCGAAAGTTCGAGCACAAGGTAAGTTGGTCGCTAATTCCAGGCGTGCTGACAACCTCAAGCTTAGAACGTGATGGCACTGCTCGAGTACTACGAATGGGAGAAGAAAGGCCGACTCACGTGCTTCATCGTAATGGAGTGCTACCGTCCCGGCAGCCTCACCACCATGCAGAAGCTCGTACAGTTCGAGGAGTCCCAAGTGCTTTACGTTCTGAAGGAGGTGGCCTGCGGCCTCGAGCACTTGCACAGGTATGTAAGCTGATAACGCGTTTCTTTATGCCTTTTTTGCAGCGCCGGAGTCATTCATCGGGACCTCAAGAGTGCGAATGTGCTCGTCAACGAGCGGGCCGAAGTGAAGATCGCGGATTTCGGCGTGTCGACTGACGAGCGCATCGCGTAAGCGTCTCTCGAGTGCCACATGATCCTTACCTGCGAACAGTGCCCGAGCATTACCCGTGCAGGCTGCGAAGAGTTCTTTAGGTACAACTTCCGAGGCACGCGTGGATGGGTGGCCCCGGAAGTGGCGGCCGCAGCCCTGACAGGAATCACGGGACTGAAGTCGGCCTACACGCAGAAGGCGGACGTATATTCGGTCGGAGTCTTGGCTGTCGACTGCTTTCTCTCACGCGAGACGCTGCCCACGGTACAATACTGCTTCTTACGACGTGTATATTTCTTCTTTTGGGACTTTTACCACAAGAAGAAGGTCGAGAGCGAGTTCTTCGTCGAGACCCAGCTGCAGCGCATTGAGGACGATCGTCACCTTCAGCTTTCAGTATCGTTCAAGAGGCTCGTGAAAAGTTGCTTGGCGCCTATGACCACTCGTCTGTCTGCGGCGGCCGTGCAGAAAGTCTTCGCCGTCAAGAGGGCGAGCGCCGAGCCGTTCAAGGAGCTTGTTGCGGAATGCTTAAAGCAGATTTCCAGGTAAAAATATCCAGGTTCGCATGGTCCTTCCATGGGGCCTATAGCACACTACCCACGAAATGAACGATATTGAACCCGTTTAGGAAGAAAGAGGAGAAACGAATCGCCCATCTTCGAAAGCCGACGACCGACACAGACGAATCGAGCTTGTTCTCCTCGCCAACGCCTCTGTCCGGACTAGCAACGACGTCCGCTTCAGCAACCGGCTCATTTACTTCGTCCGGCGGCCGCCACCAGCAGCCATCGTTCTCGTCGACGTCAAGTCTCTTCTCGGACCCTGTCCAACGCAGTCAGCAAGCGCCGATGTCAACGGGGATGTCGAGCCTCTTCTCTGCGGCTGCGGCTGGCACCCACCGCCGACAGCCAACGGCGAATACGACGGCGGTGTCCAGTCTCTTCCCCGCGTCTAAAGCCCACAGTCAGCATGCATCGACGTCGGGAGAAATGTCGAGCCTCTTCTTCTCAACTGCCAGTTCTCGTCCGGACCATTGATAGCTTCCATTCGTGAATGCAAACACTTTGTCTCCATTAGTGCTATTTCTTCGCGAATTCTCATCGTTATTTCATACTGCCCCATTCGTCGTGTCTCCGTTCCTGCATGATTTCCTTCCCTTTCGTAACCGTACTAATGATAATCCCTGCTGACGTTTGTTCAAGGAAGGCGTTGGAGAGCGGAAGATACTGGGAATGCTTAATTGTTCGCATCTGGTTCTTCCTGTTCTATCTGTCCCTCCTTCGCTTTCATACCAGTTTTTTGCGTGTTGGAACTGGGTAGGTCTTTCTAGTATTGGTTTAGCTTTTACTTGTCATAAACACATTGTGGGAAGACATGGTGGCTGTGTAAGAATAACTCAGTGGACGAGTAGCCATCCAGTGAGTGACGACTAAGTTATGTGCAAATTTAGTAGTATTCACGCTCGACGGTCGGTGCCGAGGTCGATAAGGCGTAGCTCAAAGTGTGCTTAGACGCACGCATGCGCTAAGACGGTAAGAGGTACGCGCATACCCGCGTGAAGTGCAATGGTTGCCAGAAAATGTCTGTCAATACGTTAGTTTGCCCGAAGATGGTAGCGTCGATCCTCTATTACGCATTGGACTTTGTCGCAAGAATGGTCTAAGCCGGAACAAACAGTCATGACGGAAACAATACTAAACTATATCAAGTGTCTGCTACTGATAGACCTGCTCGCGTTCCTTACTGCCATATTCTCATTCGTCTCGAGTGGAAATCTGGTCTATAGCGCAAGTGCGTGAGCCCGAAATCAAAGGACGCCTCCGAAGCCGTGCGCATTACGCCTGGGCCTGTTCCTGGGACTGCTAAAGTCACGAGAATTTCAAACAACAGCCTGTCCGCAATACGAACTTTGTAAATTAAGCACTATACTGCAATACGCCGGTTGTTTGACCGCATTAGCTGTCAAAAAGCTTGGGTGACCCTTGACTGTTCCTCAGCGGCGCATAAACCATAAAAGTGGTGTACGTGGCAGAAGATCTATCTAAGTATATGCGGATACTTAATTGCAGAATGCACGCGAGGAAAGACTGTGAGAAGTAGCGGCTTGGCATTTTCCAGGGGAGGACGACAAGTAATTTGGAACGCATCGACCTGGATCTGTATGAAACATCGAAAGAGTTTATGGATAGTAGCGGAAACATAACAACGAACACTGTGCAGCCAGTGAGTAAATGACAAAAAAGTTGATGGCAATGCACATGTGATGGCATAAAGCTGGCGAGGTAAAGCTCCAAAATGACGGCAAGAATGTTAAAAAAATAGTAGGCTCACTTGTGCCTGGGACTACATTCGATAGGTAGGTAATCAGCATACGACGGAGGCCCACTGATAGTCGCCGTAGTTATTTGTCATTCTCGTGCCAGATGAACTGAACCGCCGGTTGACCGACGCTTGGATCTCGAACGTACCTACAAAAGGCACTCGAAGGATACGCTCCAGAAATATAGCAGCGCATTGTGATCAGAGGGCAGACTATCATGTTTCGTTCACGTTCTACTTTCTTCCATCATGCTGATCTAAACGCCAGAGCAAACTTACGAGAGTCCTCCGAAGAGATTCGGTCTGTAGCCAACGCTATTGCCCTGATAGGCGCTGTGGTAGTTGTACGGGTATGCGCCGTAGCCGCTGCCGTAGTTGTTGTAGTACGCGTAGCGGCCGTTGTACTGAGCGGCGGACAGCGATAGAAGGGACAACATGATGGCGACAAGGAAGGATAATGCGTTTTGTGGCATTTTTGACGATCTGAAGCCTGAAACTTGAGAAAACTACTAGATGTCCTGCTGTCGCAGCGAACTGAGCACGATTTTGAAAAGAATGCGCGAAAGACACATAGGTATATGTCATGACCCGCTTGGGGCTTAAAATGCGCTGGCCGCGAACCTCCTCCCTATTCTGGTATCGGTTGCTCCTACAGCACAGTAGGTATATGAACGGAGACGGGTTACGGGCATTGTTATCGCATGTCATCCTAAAGAAATAAGCGGCGCTCTTGCGCGCATCACGGTGAGCTTCAAAGATTTCCAGGTGATTTATATGTGTCCACACGAACGTGCTTGCGCGACCCGCCTACTCAGCGTGGGCCGCATTTTGCCTTCACTCAGCAATCTCCGCCCAGTGCGCAACCATTAGAGACGCGAGCATGTGACCGCTAGAGGGAGAAGACAGTGCGAACCGAACACAGTTGGATAGCGCAGCACGCAAATGTCTGGCGAAGGGTGCTCAACGTCGATGCAGGATCGGGTGCAGACTTAATGCGATTAAACCCCTTTGCGTCATTCACTGAGGAGAGTGCAAGAAAGTACACGCGTGAGTCAGAAGAGAGGTATCCTGGGAATGACCCCTGACATTGTTGCGACAATGGTGAATATGGTGAATGATGCAGGTTATAAACGAGTACGATGAGAGGAATCTGAGGTATTTTAAGGCACTTCAAGATGTCGACTCTTCGTATGGTACATTTTTGGGCGCTTTTGTCCCACACCGTGTTTCCTCAGCTCGGAAAGCACTGCTGAAGATTCGAACATCTACATGCTCTGTGCTGTCATGCGCGTAGAGCTTCGGCTCCGCCTCGAACAGAGTATGTGATCTGCGGGATTTTAAAAGACCCGAAATTAGCTACTCATACATAGCGGTGGGAAAGTACAACAGTTGTCAGCGGCATCAACCGCCTACGCCAACGCTATTCCACAGGGTATCGTTACGGCGTTGGCCTGTATTCCGCCGCCGGCGTGCATGCATGTGCTTACCAATTTGATTTGCTTTTTGTCAACAAGCAGAGGTGTCTACCTATTGCGCGCGAATCGTGACGGTGTTTACCGTCAAGGATATTACATGTGTTTTTCCACGGTGATTGCGTTGCCAGGACTCATGACACGGCCGGCCCTTGTTGAAGTGTTCCCATTCGCTGCCGGCGGTGCGGGTGTCAACAATGAGCAACGTGCGCAAAAAGCACCCTACGGGCACACGCCGCATGCGCGACTTTTATGGGTGACGACGGCGGTTTTTCGGCGGCTTCTGCAAGAGCGCGAAGACGCTGACGTCACGGTTTTTGGTTTCCGCGTGTGCGAGGGTGGTAGAAATCAGCGGCTCGTTGAGGTTCTAACTGATGAGGGTGTTTTGTACTACTTCGTCGGCTCAAGGCTACGCAAGGCCTTCCGTAGTGGAATCCAAGCATCTAAGGGCAATATTAAGGGGAATAGGTTAAGGTCTTGCCCGAAAACATGGTGCCGTTTAGCGGCATGTTCTGGGGCAAGAGAGCGGCTTAGGCGACCGGAAGTACACCTCGACGCATGAAAATACCCTTGATCCGAACTGATGTACCTAGCTAAAATTCTGCTAGTGCGGAGCGCAGAAAGGATACGTAAAGGCCCGATTTTGAACGCGCGATAATAGTTTGATTATGCGCACTGTAAACAAGCCACAATGCATTTTCCTGAGCGGCTCCAGCGCTGTCGACATATCGGACAGTAGGCCTACTGATATCGAATTGTCACAAGAACTTTGCAAGGCATAATTGAGTTGGCTTCATTGGTGCGCTCTTCTGCAGACGTGAACAGCTAAACCGTCGGAGATTGCGAGCTTCTTCTCACTTTGCAAAGTGCAAAGCACCTACGTCACGCACTTCGCTCTTTCTTCGCGCTCCGCTGATACGCGCATGAGATCTTCTCTACAATTGCGCAGTTGCGCTGCCTTTATTCTATACTCTTCTGTTTTCTCCGCGTGGCTGGCTGCCAGTGGGTTATCAAACCCTTTTTGGGAGACAAGAAATGGGCGACTTCATAGCGCAGCAGGGTGCGGCTCTCAACTCAAAGTATTCCAAAGGTTATTGTCGAACTGTACGTGATTTTTGAACGTCGCTCCTGAGCCGTCGAAGAACACCGACTGTGACGTAGAAGGCGTCGGAGGGCAATGACTCAACGTGACTTTATCAGAAGATAGAAGTGGGGTCAGTATGAAACGGGGAGAGGTCTGCAAGGCGAGAATCACCATCAGGAATGCGAGTTTCTTTTCCAGTCGTTCTTTTCGAAACTATGACAGAGAGTCCTCGGAGGACTCAAACTCTCGGAGGACTCGCAAAAGCTTTGCGGATGAAGCGACGGGTTGCGTTTCAAGCGTACTTAACGAGAAACTGTGATAAAGGACGACAAAGCCTAACGAAAGGGATGCACTTATTTTGCGGGAACAATTTTATTTGCCAACGTGGCCATTATATAAAACTCGAGCTATGCATAGCTTGCCACACAGTTTACACGACCGCTTTTCCACGATTTATGACTATCGGTGACGTACATGCCGATATCCCACTCAATGTAAGTCATGGTATCGCAGAATCTTTATTGAAAGTTGCATTAAAGTTGGTAGGCAGGTTAATTGTAGTATGGAGTCTGGAGGGTTTGGCAAAGGGTATTTGTAGTAAGTTGGCAAAGAGCAGCATTCGTAACGTGATCGGGGCCACCGTCATCAGGACAAATCTAAAAGTTCACCCAATTGTCAGTATCACTGGCTGGGCTAGCAGCTAGGATAAAAAAGCACGCACCGTTCGGATAAAGCGAATTCTCGTTGGGAAAGCACTCCGTGACGAGTGGCGCGGTCGGCTCGCGCTCTCGTTTCTCGGCCAAATTGTCCGCCGTTGGTGGCAGCTGACCGACCGCTTGAGGGCGGATTTTGATAGGCACTTCGGTGGTGGTGTTACTGCCGATCCACGTGTCCGGTACAAGACTTATCTGAAATTATTCGATGCATAAAGTCATTATTCCTGGAGACTACGATCGAGTACATAAACTAGCTAAGGCAGGTTGTACCCCCAGTACAGTTTAGCGTTATTGGATGCATACCAAATTGATGAGCGTGGAAACATTACAGATCGTACGCCTAGAATCCACCACCCTGGGTACTGACTTCCGTCCGACATTAGATTCCCAGGATACCTCTATTTCTACGGATTTTCGAGCTGTCTCTAACATCGCGTCCTGTTTACGTCTTTTTTTGTTTTTACAGAGATCGGGACCACCAAAAGCATCGGCTTTCCCACACTGAGACCCGGCCTTGGTCCCATTCCTGGTGCACACCAGCCACACGCCCCTTCTTAGCTCACAGGGTATCTGGACGATGTCAGCGCAATTCTACTCCATTTAATAAACGAAGCTACCTTGACGAAGTGTCGAAGCTGCACGATCGGGCAGTTGCCGAGGGACGGCACGACGGACCGAGGCAGCGCCAACGTGCGCAGGAAGGTCGATGAGGTGTACGGTCCCACGGTGAGTTCTTCAACCAACCGAACAAGCACCGTCTCTTTCACCTCTGCTTCCGTGTGCCCACCGCGATAGCAACCACAACAGTCCTTGTTGTTGCACAATCGGAGGCTTGCTTTGCTCCCGACGAAGTAAGTGCACTCGACGAGGGTCAATTCGAGACGCTTGATGGATCGGGACGAGTTGTTGCGAACGTCCAATGAGATCGGCACCAGCTCGCCGACGGAGAACGATGAGGCGTGCAGCATAGCCTTAAAAGATACACCTAATAAGACCAAAAGTGCTGCCTATGAACAAGCTGTCTGGTAACTACGAGTAACGGAAAACACGAGTAACGGAAACCGTATTAGCAGTAAAACTATAGTATCAGTTAAGTGAGGATAAATTCTACGTTAGAGCGTGTGACAGGTTGCGCAGACGAACCACAAAAACGGCCGGAGAAAGGATGTCGGTGGAATTCGGATAGGTAACTCATTTCTCTGAATTCAGCCCCCTTGTACAGAGCACGCCGAACGGAGAGCCCCACCTCCAAATTCCCGCTGCCGTCTATGGTATATGGACTAGGGCGGTCTACGGGCCCAAAATTCTAAGCCCGGCCTGATCTTCTCAGACCCCTAGCGAACATCCCTATAGGTACCGACCGGAACTCAGACGATACATGGTTCGTATAATGGACCGGCCCGTTGACCGCCCTGATGTGGACTGAATGGACCACCATCTTTTAAGAGATACCGACAAACGAAGAAGGAAAGTACAGAGCGACACGTATGGATAAGAAAGAAAAGGTGTTTTGTTTTTTTAAGTTTAAAGTGTTCAATTTTTTAAGAAGTGTTATAGTTGAACTCCTACGTGTGTTACCCACTTACCGTTGCAGAGATTCGCCCATTCTTGAAGCACAACCATCCGACTTCGTTGCCGATGAAGTCCTCCTTGAGTGGAATCGAATCGTTCGGAGATGCAACAAATGCCGTGAACAACGGTGATCTTCTTCTCGGCAAAGCTGTTTACTTTGTGCCATTCAGTACGGTGGAGCACCGCTTCGCAGACGTAGGTAATTGCGCCATGCTCACCTGAATAGAGATCCATGGAAGAAAGATTTGACACCTACACCCTATAGTCCACTGGGTTCTTTTTTACACACTCATTGATCGAACGGCAGTGCCATTTTAATTAGTTCTCTTGTTTTCCCGGCACATCGGAGAATCAGTTGTCTGGGGTAAGTGGGGTTACAGGCCTATACGCAGCGTCTATCTTTCCAAACGTACTCCCCCCCACGCGTTCCATTTGCCGTCCCCTAAGTGGAACGTCTTTGGCCGTTCGATGTTGGCACCTACACGGTTAACCACTCCGTGAAAGAAGAAACACGGACGGGACGTCAAAACCTGCAGCCATAGGAACAAAACCTTACCCTTGAAGCTCGGAGGCAGATCGGCTGGCAACTGGAAAGAGAACGGGAATTCGTGCTGGTCGACGAGTAAAGTGTTCGCCGACTTTGCATCCAGAACGTTGACGCTCGATTTGAAACAGTCCTGGGCGGCCGTGTAGCACACGCGTTTGTAGTTGTCGCTAAATCTGCTGCTTAACCACAAACTAAACGTGTGAAAAGCCGTACGTGACAATAAGACGGCCATCCGAGGCTATGTATGTGCGAAAGCTCGTTAGCCAACGTTCGCCTTCTCGTTTCTCGAACGAGGTATTGGCGCGACCCGTCAGGCAGACGATGATGGCGTTCACGGCCGTGGGCTGGCTTAAGCTCACGCGAACAGTGCCCTCAACGATCTGCCCAGCAGAGAAGGTGTTGTCGGTGGAGCTCAGGGACAGCTGGAAGTAGTCCATCGTAGAGTACCTTTGGACAGCGGCTAAGAACCAACTGGCGATTTCTTCCTTAAAGGGCTTGAGCACCGTAGAATGAGTGACCGTGCGCACCGGGGAATGACCGTTAAAATACGCATTTCAGGGTCCGCCCTCGTCTCGTTCGCAACTGGAGGATCGGTGACGACGCATAAGCGCGCCGTCGGCACATAGGCCGGGGCCGATTCTCCAGGTGTGGAACAAGTACACGTCAGCAAACGGAACGACCTTCGTTTGCTCTTCGTTCCGCCTCATAAAGCGGCTACTGAGTGGCGATACCTTGGCACCCGTAATACCCGTTACGGGGGATCAAGTGCCCGTTAAGTACGCGTTGTGGAGTCATCTTCGTATCTTTCGCAACCGGAGGATCGGTGACGACGCATCAGCGGGTGGTCGGAATGCTCAAACTGCTACCGGCTACTTCCCGCGCATTTGAACAAGACCGACGTCAGCAAACGGAAGGACCTTCTACTTGCTCTTTGTGCGCCCACGTCTTTTAAAAGTTGGCATTAGAAAAAATGTCCTCAGCCTACCTATCCGGCGTGCTTGCGACTAACTTGGTTCCTGTCAAACTGACAACCGAACCTAAATGCAGATCAAATTAAACACTGACAAGTGGAACATTTGTCGAAAAAGTAGACTCACAAAAAAAAACCGAAAACAGAACTGAATCAGTCGCAGCCATGTCATGTGGTAAAGTACGCACGAGAGAAAAGATGCTAGTAAATGCAGTCTGCTTGAGAGGTCTGACTTGGATATGCGGAACCTGAACTGCAAAAATATGTGTTCTTCGATGTCCACCCCGATAGTTAGCATTCATTACCCACTGTGATTATTTTGGGTTTTTGTGTCAGTCCAGGACACACTTGACGATATTCGACACGATTCTCAAAGGTACGCGGCTTTCGATACAAAAACAAGAGCTGTACTTGGAGAGTGCTTGTCGTGAAAGCTGATGCAGATGAGCGAAAATCGCACGCTTGCGTCCGCGATTCATCATTATTGGATAAATTTCGAGTCCCGATTCCGATTACAAAAATAACATGTTACGATTCCCACCCAGCCATGGTTCCCTCGTAACCACACATCCGCTGGAGGACAGTCGGACACTGAAACGATAGCTTAAACACCACTTTTATTTAAAAAAGCGCATGCTAATGCACAAATAGTTGTTACGTTGGAGCACATCATTAATAGATTAAGGTGTGGAACCGCAGTTAGAGGACCGTATGCGGAGGACGACCAGGGTTCGCTGACGCCCGCCAGCCGTCGGTTAGCTGCGGTCGACCTCGTTGAGGATCTGCAGGATGCGCAGGAAGAGCCCGATGATGTCCATGTAGATGCAGATGCAGGCGACGATGTACTCCTCCTCGGAGAAGCCGTGTATGATCATGTCGATGTCGAAGACGAGGTAGACCGAGAAGAGGGCCGCGCCGAGCAGGCTCATCACAAAGTTCACCATCGGCGACATGAGGATCATCTAGACAATTTGGCATAAA
>JNEY01000152.1:224871-243581 GCA_020875895.1 Aphelenchus avenae | reverse complement strand
GGGGGGGGGGGGGGGGGAGGGTCCGACGCCATATCAAAGCATACAGCTCGCCATTCGACGTCGACGTAGATTGCCATATGCGTTCCGAGGGCGGTAGGCATATACTGGACGTCGTACAACGATTCGTAGGGAATCTTTGCGATCGGCAATATGACAACTGCGGCGGACGCCAGCCTCCAATAGCGCTTTCCCCAAAGGCATCTTTCGGCTGGGCTGTAGAAACAGCTAAAAACGAATTTGAGCTCGTAAGCTCGGCGAAGAGCAGTCGTGAGTATCGAGTCTACAGCAACGCTGGGCAACGGTCCTTCAAGTCGAGACCCGGAATACTGAGGCGAATAGGCGAACCAAAAAATGCCTTTGGCCCAGCCTTTCGCACTTTTCTACAGGTCGGATTTTTGCTCTTTTAGTGAGTTATACAGACACTTAAGTAAGCGTTCCCATAATAGCCCGTCGCAATCGTTGGCAGTGCGGCTGATTTGGCAAAAATTAGCTGGACACCTGACAAAAAATGTAGAACAGGGCATATCTGATGCGGCTAACCGGACCGCCCTGCCTGGCAGTCTGGAGCCCGACTGCCCAGGTTGGCTACTCACCTGAAACGGTTGACCGCGATGAGCGTATGGCCCAGGACCTGCACCATTCCGCAGTAGGTGCCCAGTTCCACCTGAATTTTCGGGCATAGCGTGCACTGCAAGAACGTTTCCGGAAATATTCCGAGATTAAGCAGCGTATGGAGCGAGAATATCTGAAATGACATCGCGCTTTGTCGGTGCCTAACATCGCCAAGGATCGGAGATAGGCAAGAGGGCAGAAGGGAGGATATAGCCCTCTGCCAGATGGACGAATTCCGCCGAATACCATACCGGGCTTTACCGTAAAAGCTCTAATATAAGACGCCCGTCTTCTAATTTTCGATGGTCAAATTTTCAAGGGTTTCTTCTAAAGTCCTAAAGGGTCCCCCTTATGGATTTATCAAAATTTTTCGAAATTTTGGTGACAAAAAGTTCTCGTCTAGAATGAATAGTTATGACCTAAAACGTATTCTCAACGTGTCTCTGTGACAAGTCAACTTTGAAATTTTTGGCGCCCGTCTTCTATTAGGGGCCGTCTTATAGTAGAACACGTCTTATATTAGAGCTTTTACGGTAACTTGTTCTCAGTCGTCTGCAACAATTCGACGTCAATTTAGGGATTTCAAAAAAAAGAAATCCAATTTCAACATTGCCGAATTAACTTTAACTTCGTTCCGAACAACTAAAATTTTTGAAAAAGCAATGTTGAAGCAGAAGGCACAGTTAAACTTTTGGGTTCTCTTCTTCAAATTCGACTTTGACCTACCTACGTTCCGAAAGTCAAGCTTGGATTTCGGGAACCTCAGTTACAACATCAGCTTAAACTTGTCGACTTTAACGTTTGAACTGAAGCGTTCGGTCAAAGCCGAAACTCTGGTTGTTACGGCTGGTGCTTGTCGCCGACCGCTTACCGTGCTCATGCCCACGATGTCCGCAGTGGACACGATGATGTACAACGTAAAGAATACATTCCGAAGTCGGGTGTTCTGACGACGTTGAACGATTAGAAATACTGTCACGCTGATATGAAAAATCAACAGAACGACGCATATCGCCGTTTCGGTAACGTCCTTAGCGAACGACATCGGGACAGCCGTGCGACGTTGATGATGCTCATCACCACACTAGCGCGGCCGCAATTAACCAGCAAATTGTATTCGGCGGAGTCTAAAGCCTCCTTTTCGTCACGAAAACTGAACATTTCAAGACGCTTGACTTCACTGCACTTTATGAGTCGTTTCCATGTAAGATCTATCCAATTGCCAAGGAAAACATTCGGCGTAAACGAAAAGTGCAGTGCCGGTGCTAGACAAAACCCGGCTACGTTTCTAAGAAATTTGTAGAGTCGCGCTTTACACACACGAGCTTTGTAGGGTGCTTCAACACATCGTATCAGCAAAAGGGATTGGGCGAGTGCGTGGCATTTCGCATCTTACCGCTATCAATTAACCGGTCCAGCCGACCCATCGAAAAAGCCAGTACAATCACAAATGCGCCGGAACTTTTGGCGGTACAGAGCCCGAAAAACGACTTAAATGATCCCGAAAAGTGTCAGGAATGTGAGGCCCGCTTTAGTGCCTCCACCTTCGACATGTCAAGTAAGCCCAAGTCAAAGTTGTTATCACGAAGTGAGTTCGAGTACGCGGGCTTTTGGCGGTACAGGTAACTTCGGAAAACTTCGTTACGAAGGCGCTAAGGGCATCTTGCCTTCTTCGTTGACGTCGAGCGGTCCGACCGTTCCCGTCCGCTCGGTAGCGGTAACGTAGAGGTACGTCAGGTAAGCGAAGCCGAGAAGCTTTTGGTGAGAAGTCGCTTTAAGTGGGCCTATGCGCGTTCTAAGTAATTTCTGACTTTTTCTTTATTCCAACACCATTTACAGGACCGTCGGCAGCATAATTATTTTTATATAAAAATTAGATCGGCACAATGGAGGGACGAGATCGTCGCGGGATTTGGTTCATTTTGTGCCAGAGCTCTTCTCGGATCTCTCGAGTCATGCATTTGTGCGCTTTGTAGACTATCCATTCGAACCACGCGAGCGTCATCGCTGTTACTAGGCATGCGACAGTCGCCGCCTCGATTAGGATGCGCGGATGCTCTGAAATGCGGAAAACTTCGTTACGAAGGCGCTAAGGGCTTCTTGCCTTCTTCGTTGACGTCGAGCGGTCCGACCGTTCCCGTCCGCTCGGTAGCGGTAACGTAGAGGTACGTCAGGTAAGCGAAGCCGAGAAGACTGAGGACAATGTTTGCTGCCTAAACCGTTGCGAGCCTTGTTGTGAGAATAGTGTCAAATTTGACAGCCAGTGTGAACTAGATCAGGGAGCCCCTTCTACTATAGGGGGGACACTTAGGGGATTTACGTAGCTTGCTGCTGGGCGTCGCCAGAAAAAATTTTCGTTAAATTTGTCAAATTTTCACCCAGAATCCCACTGGTCTAGCCTTCGGTAAGCCCAAGAAACAGTCAATAGTACTCGGAGGAAGCATCCGTTTTGGCCGATGGCGATGTAAAAAATAGCATGTATCCTGTGCCGACCCGGTCCATTGTAAACGAAGAAAAACTTGCATTCAGCGCCATGAAGGGAATGTACATCGCCGGCTTTCGGACGTTCTGTGCAGCCAACACGAGTGCATGAACGAAGAGCAGGAAGACGCCGGCGAATGCAAGAAAGAACGCCGCTGTGACGGTCCCGAGGACCATGAGTGTCAGCGAGAAGACGGTGCCGATAGCGCCGATCAGCTTCGCTCCATGCTAAGAAACAACCTTAAATCTTGCTATCCGTGCAGGACTGAGCCGATTATAAGGAATAACAGGTATGGACGTAGCTAGACGATTCTTGGCATGGCACCCGTGCGACCGAAAATTGTGATTGCCCCCCCCCTACCGGTTTGGAATCTGCCATGAAAGAGCCCTATCTAAGTTACGCATGAACGTCACAGCGTTCCGCTAAGTAGGACCATTGGCGCCATTCCCACAACTCCTCGTTTTGCGATTTATAGCTTCATAGCTGCTAGGCATGTATCGAAATTTCTTGGCTAAAATTTTCTAGATCAAAATAAAATACATTCTAATTTTGAAAGTTCGAAATTTTTGATACAGTTAAGCTTGCTTTGCAAAGGACAAATGGCTTTCTTGCGCGGGACTTACCAGCACGTGTACCAGCCCGCAGCAGCAGAAGTCCTCTTGAGGCCTGGTGAGAGGGCTCGTAACGTACGGCTCATAGCTGATTTCGCCTTTGCTCGGTCTCATCGTAGCCTGGCAACTTTCTAGAAGAAACAGAGATTGTCGGCAAGAAACGTCTCAAGAAACGGTTTTAAACTTTCTAAGCCGCTACTGATAGGCTTTCCAAATGCTTTTGAATGAATTCCGGAACTAGTCCAACATAAAACGTGCTGTCCNAGCTTGCTTTGCAAAGGACAAATGGCTTTCTTGCGCGGGACTTACCAGCACGTGTACCAGCCCGCAGCAGCAGAAGTCCTCTTGAGGCCTGGTGAGAGGGCTCGTAACGTACGGCTCATAGCTGATTTCGCCTTTGCTCGGTCTCATCGTAGCCTGGCAACTTTCTAGAAGAAACAGAGATTGTCGGCAAGAAACGTCTCAAGAAACGGTTTTAAACTTTCTAAGCCGCTACTGATAGGCTTTCCAAATGCTTTTGAATGAATTCCGGAACTAGTCCAACATAAAACGTGCTGTCCGGAATGATGGAACGGAGCCAGATGACTTAGTGATTATCACCTGCTGCAGGGATTCCGTGTCGAATCGTCGACGTCAGCATCCCCACTCGATCACTCACGATGCCGACCGCCTTAAGCGCCGACCTCTGTTTTGGTTCCGCTTCCGGTCGTTGGCCGATTGATCATAGCGGGAGCCAAGCATAAATAGCTAGGTAATCAACAGCGGC
The DNA here is from genome assembly GCA_020875895.1 of Aphelenchus avenae. Taxonomy (NCBI): domain Eukaryota; kingdom Metazoa; phylum Nematoda; class Chromadorea; order Rhabditida; family Aphelenchidae; genus Aphelenchus; species Aphelenchus avenae. Next base: position 239,110 of record JNEY01000152.1, on the reverse strand, counting down.
TAAATTCGTGGCCGCCTTTCGTCAATTGCAATCAACAATTGTACTGCTAAAATGCGAAGGTGTTCAGCAGGGATTCCCGCTTTTTCCAAGCAGGGGAGAGGCATTAGTGATCAGTTTTGTGATGTTGCATTTTGGGAGCTCCGCTCAAAAGACCATTGAATTGCTGATCAACCTTAGAAGCGGGTCAGAACCGGCATTCAGTTTTTTTCTAGTCGGAATCGGTACTGATTCTGAGTCAGCTCCGGTTACGAGGTGCGCGCAGCTCGAGTGCATAGCCCTACCATCGTCGACCGTGCAGTGTAACGCACGCGTTATCGTTCACGACACAAACTACAAGCCCAATAGTCCTCAGTCTGATAGAAACTATTTTATTTCACATTTTACGAAACGTTCGCGGGGAAATACAAGCAGCTCGAATGATGTAACATGAACAAGGGATAAAGTGTGCGTATTCAGTGGGTATAGCATAGCCTACGAAACCTGAAACATCTGAGAGCTAGCTTTGGTGTCATTTCACCATAGAGCGGCATCACAATTCGCATGACGACTTTTGGAGGAACATGAAACTCGGCGTGCAACCGCGCCAGAAGTGAATGTTGGCTCCGTAGAACATTCCCTGGTCGCCACCGGGCAAGTAGACGACTTCGAAGTCACGCAGATCCTCGAAGCGGAACTTCCATACGGGGCATCCACGGTAGTCCCCATCTTTGATGGTCTGCAGTTCTCCGTTCGCGGTCAGCTCATCGACGTCGAAATCGCCTTCCGCTTCCAAGTTGATGTCTAGCGGATGCGCACGTTGACACTCGCGGCACGCCTAAATGTTTTAAGCACGGTACTAGAAGATATAAGATATATTGAATATTGTGAAAATTCCTTAGTGGACCGGATCTCAGACTGGTCCTGCACACTATAAACAGTCGCATGTACCGTAGGGAGCGTCCAGGATCTTCCGGACCGAACCCAGCCCAAGGCGCTTAGGAGATTTCGATCGAATCCAGAGTGCGCACGTTCGAAATTTTGCAAAAATTATCCAAATCTGACAAATGCATTGCTTTCACGGATTATTTGGGCTATAATTTTACACAGTTTTGACTAAAATCCTTGTTGCGGTAGCGCCGTGAAAGAGTCTTTCTGGGCCAGACTTTTCCGATCAAAAACACGAGGCCTACCCGTAGACCCCGAATCATCCCAAACAGAGCCAGGACTAGACCCCTCCCAACGACGTTTGTACCGTTGGTCGTCTTGATTCTTACCTTCACGAGCTTCGCCAGGAACTGCGACGACACCTTATCGGTAATGATGCTGAGACGACGAACTCCGTCGTCGTCACTGCGCGCGCTGAACGCGAAATCCAGGATCGCCTCGTCGGTTGCCGGCATAAAGACACTCTGACCCGCGTCGCCCACGTCCCACACATCGTGGTCAGCAAGAGAGCGAAGGAAGGCGTCGCTAGAATCCTTGTAGTTCGGGCAGAGGAAGCTGAGCGTGCTAGAGCTGACAGCCCGGTGCGAAGGAAAAGCGCAGAACAGGTCGAACGAACCGAGACCGTCCTTGAGCTCGTTGAGACTGGACAATTCGATCTTCTTGCCTCAAAAGCGGAGTGCAGTAAGTTCATCAACGCAAGGGCCGTCCAGAAAAAAATCTGGTCATCACGGGTAGGATGGGGTTCTTAGCCGGAAAGCACGCGGGCCAAGCTCTAGGTAAAATCTGTCGCCAACCGGGTCTACTTGAGCAAATTTTAACTAAGTTCGTTAAAATCGATTAAAAGTGCATTGGTTGAAGTTGAAGTTTAAGCTGCGGCAGGCTGAAGTTGTCATCGGAAACATGAAATGTCAATAGTGTTTTATGGCACAGGGGGTAGACTTGCCGGATCACGGCGGGGAAGGGGGGGGGGGAGATGGACAGGTCTTGGGAGTACATTTGATGTCACTGTGTTTCTGGGCGGTCTCTAACTCATGAAGCTGACTTTCACAGTCGAAGTCCTTGCTGACGTGCTTCAGCCGTGCTATGAACGACCGATCGATCGGGAAGCGGTCGATGCGAAACCGGACGTTCACGGTGCAGTAGCGTAAGCAACGGAAGAACGCCTCGATGATATCGCTCACGTTGGCAGAGGTCCGGATCAGACGTTTGTGTTCCTAACAGACGATGGTGTAGTTGGGTGTGCAGAACTTTTCATGTTTTCAGTGGAAAATTAAAAGACTTAGGTAAGCCCTTAGGCACGCATGCGTTTTTTTTTATGCCCACGTTGTGAGCATACAGGCGTGCAGCCATGACGTAACCATGCAAGCATGCAGCCATGTGTAGCAAGCGGTACCCCATCATGCGGACTAAGGGCTTCCGCATGCAGCTTACGGGCATGTTCATGTGCATGGAATTATGTAGGTGCTCGGGTTTTTTTCCTGTGTTACCATACGTAGTAAATAGGAGTCCATGCTTACGTCATGCCTAGCACGTACCTTACAGCGCATGTAGTCGGTCACTTGCCAACTGAGAGCATGCACATACATACCAGGGCCAGCATGGTGCATGCATGCATGACAAGCGGGCCTGCTTGCTTACGCCCCTAGGCTTAGACCAGCCATATGGAAAACAAATTCTCGTCAAAAATTCTTAGGAGTCCCCGGTAGCGTCGCTGCGTACGCGAGAGGCAGTTTCACTATTCTGCTAAAAATACGGCTCAAAACTTCGAAAAAACGCTATGTGATGCTCGCATAGTTTCTGGGCGCTCCTTAACGTCCGCATCCGATAGGCCTCTGTAGCAGACGCTTACCGGCTCTTCCTTCGGGTCGGCCTTCATTGACTCTTTGTACACGATGACTGCCATGTACAACTTCTTCGTGGCAGCGTAGCGCAGCGTCACCGTCTCCACTTGACGCAGCTGGTCGGCACGCTGAATGGTCGCATCGTATTGGCGAGAGACAGTGCCCCATTGATCGAGATCCGCTCGTTTGGAGCAACTGAAGACGGCCAGAAGCGTCTCCTTCGGAAGGACCTGCCGACGAATCTAAATCGAGCATGTTGAAGAATCGATACTTCAACGTTGCAAATGTTTGAATGTTTGCATGTTTATTGAAATAAGCGGGCAAGTCAAGGCACATAATGCACTTACAGAAAATGCCACAAAAGACGGAAAGTGAAAAGTTGTGTTATAACAACGAAGAGAAAGGTTTGAGGGGGAATGCAAGAGAACGCAAACGAACAATGCGAATTGGGAGGGCAGAGGGTGAGAGCTTGAGGAGAAGGGAAGGGCAGCCGCTTAAGGTTGGGAATTGAGTATGTTGCTACGTTTAAGTCGCTTGATAAAGGAGGTTGTCGAGGGGGCATGGATAACTTCGTCGCAGGTTCCAGGTTCCAGGTGTTTACTGTTCGAATGAAAAAATTGTTTTCTGTTTGGGACTTGTGAACCCGCTTCTGTAGCTGAAACTTGTTGAACCGGCTTCTGGTTGACCGGACTAAGTACTTTGTAGGCTCAAGGCTTACTTTTTTGTTGATAATTTTGTAGACCATTGCCAAGTCGGCAACTTTTCGCCGATATTCTAGGGATTCAAGGTCGCAATATTTCAGTCGGTCGGCATAAGGCATTGGTTGCAGACCGCATTTCTTGTAGGCTATCCGCGTGAAGTACCGCTGAACTTCACGCGGAAGTTGAAAAAAACTACACACACGAAATACAAATGATACGATACATTAGGAAACCGGTCAAATCGCCACAACAACGTCCGCCAAACAGGTTTAGCCTCTTACTCTTCCACAAACCTACCTTGGCTTCCGCTTCATTCTTCCCGAGAGCAGAACTCACCTGTTTCTGTAAGCAACACAATGCTTGCAGACCGCAATGCACGGGCAAGAGTGGACTTGCGAGAACCGCGTAAAAACTCTCAGACATAGTCGAACGTAGGTGCAGCAAAGGATAAACGATTAAATCCTAATTATCCCTGTTCAACTTAAACCTATGAATCATTGCCCCCAGCACGCACCAAAGTTAAATGTTAGCTCACAGTCAATGTAACTGAAAGAACACAGTGGATCTAGAACTGTGTGGACGCTAGGCATTGCACATAGCGAGCCGCGCCTAGCATTGACTAAACACTTGTTATGGACTAGCCAAACAATGCCATACAGGGACACTGTGGACTATGCGCACAGTGAAGCGTGTTAAGTATGAACCGGCAAACTGCGAAAGTGCAAGCAGAAAACATTTTCACAAGCGTGTTAACGCGTCAACAACGCGGACAGTTCGAAGCAGTAACGTAGCAGACAAGTTGTTGCACCGCGCGCGCAGGTGATAACAAGTCGAGGAAGTGATAATTGCAACACTGCGGTGGGACCTTTCCGCTCAGCTCTATTCCGCCAAATTATCTGTGATATCATTTATCTGCGACAAAAGCAAACTTTCTCCAGCACAAAGGCGAGAACCGCCATGCAGACGCCCGCGGCGCTAACGATAAGGACGCCGAGGTAGGGAGACACTTCTAAACGGACACCTTCGTATTCTATTTGATCTGCACTGAAAGGTCGTTCAGTAGCTGGACAACTTACGCAGCGGACGCATCGCCATTCGCTTTCTCAACGTTCGCTCACACTTCCTCTTCTTCAACTCGTACGGCCTCTCGAAATAGCGTCGTTCTAGGCGAGCCATAGCGATGCGTTCCTTGTCCAGCGCTTCATTGAATATGGCGCGGAAGGGGCTTCCTTTCGGAAAGAGAAAGTGTGCGGAGCGCTCCACAATGTCTTAAAACTACGGATGTGCATTTTTTCCGGAAAAGGCCCGGAAAATATTTCGTAAACAAGGAAAATTCATTGCCGCCGGAGAGCTTATTCAACATCATATGACGCTAGTTTGGGGATTCTTCATGTTTTTCAGCCTAATATTTTGGCCATTTTGTGTTATTCGGTATTTTGCGTAGGTTTTTTTCTTCAGAAAAATGCTTGAGGCACCGAAAAAATGGAATGTTCCAGAAAGTTTTCCTCTTCCCGTGACGGCTCCGTTTTAAACTCGCGTACTAAATCATAGATAAGAGAAATTGTTTGAGTCTCGTAATCTCGTAACAGCCCCGCTCACTTACTAAAGCGGACAAAGCTGATGGCGCATGGCGACTCAAACATGGTGGTGTAGTCGGTTTGCGTCGGTATTATCCCATTCGAATGCTCTACGAAGTCCATCGCTTCTTTCTCGCTTCTGACAATGACGACTGGATGGCGTTCAGTTGCATTGCGAAGGCGAATGAAATTATACTTCGAGGAATTCTGGATGAGTTCGAAGAACCTAAAGTCGATTAAGCGTCGGCAGATACCGCTCAAGGCCTACCAGTGGCCAGGGGAATTTGTAACTAAGCGATATCTGCCTCTCGCGATGAGGTCTATCATCTCGTCCATGTTGCTAAAGGGCTTCGAATCCTTGTGGTTAATAAGCGACGATAGAATCCAGCCCTGGTATAGTGAGAGTAGGAGAAGGCACTGCATGAAGGCGAAGACGAGCATGTGCACGCGCCCTTAATCCGAAGATCAGGACGAAAAACAATCATACGTACCTGCGTCCGAATAGAATCGGATGGAGCTCACTTGCCGCAGTTGGAGCCGAACTAGCTGCCAAACAACCTGAAGCAAGATCGGTAACCCTTAGCGCTTCCAGTTAAAGATCGACCAGCCGTCTCGCATTACGGCCCGTAACGTACCAGTACGGTACAGAGTACGGTGCAAGGGCCCAGAAGGATACGGGAGAGAAGTGTACCGTACGAAAAATTAAAATGCTACGAAAGATACTAAACTTTTTCGAAGTCTCGACAAATGGAATAAATTAGTGTTTCCGCTCCCTGTGCCTAACATCGCTGGCCGGCTTGCTAGGCCACTGAGTCATGCATTTGCTTTACTGCTGCCTACCTCGCCAGGTTCGAAACGTGTTCGTTTCTTAGACCGGTACTCTACGAAGGCGATGAAGATGATAGTGCACTGAGCGAGAAAGATAAGCAGCATGGCCAGCCACATTTCAAGCTTGTAGGGATCGAAGAAGTCCCACATCCCGCTCGCAAGCACATCCTTTCCGTGGCCCACCGCGAAGGCGTTTTGAGGCTGAAATTGGTATAAAGAATGGCATAGGCAACTATTTTTCGATTACGACTAAAGATAGGCGGCCGTACCGTACTCTGCACCGTACCGGTACGATACGAGTAGGGGAGGGACGTCCAGTACGGAGTACGGTACGGCTCCAGTTTTCTCGACATTTAGCACTAGCATGGCCCGTACCGTAGCGTACTACGTACCGGATTGGGACGAAACAAGGTACGGGGAGGTCAGTACAGTATGCCTACAGTTGCCGATCTGTACTTACGACATATACGACGTCCGAAAAGTCGAAGTGTTTTCGGCGAAAGTCCGTCTCTGCGTAGAAGAGGCAGACGGTATCCGCGCTGCCATTAGCCAGGTATCCAAGCATGCCCACCCATGTCCCGTTTACCTGAAAATATCAGTGCGCGCAAGGTGTTTAGCACGAACTTCGGTGGTAACTCAAAATTTCGCGGGTCACGATGCCTCGCAGCTTGCTCTTAGCTACGGCCCTGGGCGATGGCGTAGTCGGTTAACAGGAAAATCAGAGACTGGTCGACATTTTTGTAATTTGTAAAGGTCAACTCGCTATCGTAGTCCAATCTTTTTTTGCATGATTTGTAAAAGAAGAGGTAAGTTGTATTCAAATTATGTCATAGGCAATAATGCGAGAAACGCTAGGTCGCCGTGGGGCTACACCACGTCACTTCGAAATTTTTGGCCGGTCACATAGCGCACTAGGTAATAGTTACTTGAATGTTAGACAGGGAAAAGTACCAGCAGTCAGACAGGCGACCGTTCTGCTGGGTACCTTTTAAGCCGACCATGTGGGTGACGAACCACCGGCACGTCAGGCTGCCACCTTACCGCTGTAGCAATGGGTTCGACTCTCGTCAGCCAATGATCAACATGGCTGGATTTTCCAAGACTTACATATGCCCCAATTGCGGTATCTCCACGCGCGGTCGGCGGCACGATTGGAACGATCCGCAGGTTCTGTCGCAATGCGATGGCGCGAATGATCTGCAAGACGCAAAACGCATTAAATACGAACGAACCCAGTCTTCTTACAGACTTGTTTTGAAGCGAAACCTTACCTCAGCACAGATTCCAGGCTTAGGACAGTTGATGGAAGATTTTAAGGTGGGAAACTTCGTACAATCATCGTACATTCCTGGCGGAATGCGAGGAAATACCACTCGAATTTCCGTCTCGTTCATCGTGACAAAATCACCGTCGAACTAAAACTCGAAACCGTATCCTTTTTTGGAACTCGGAACAACGGAAAGCACCGGCAACAGGGTCTCGACCTTGCCTGCCATATACGACATCAAACGAACACGGAAAGTAAGGACAAAATATGAAAAAATAGTCGCAAAGGCATAAGCCATTCATCAGGTGTTGTAAACGCTCATTGACCTCATGCCCTTGTTTGTCACTTAATACGTCTGCTTAAATCCGTTCCACTCTGTTTGCTTAGTGTCATCCACGTTATGCCAAGAAGCACTTGGGTGCAATATCAGGGCGAAACGAGCAAGTGCACGTAAACGACCACTGCCAATTCTAGGAAGCCACTGCCTGTGTAGGGGTGCATGGAAATCTCGAAAACGTCCTTAAGTGAGCCTGCATACGAGGGTAGACGTATGGACTCGAATCGACACTGAGCGAATCCTCGTAAGGAAACGTCTAGAAAGCTAATCTGCTTCGTACTATTTGTTTATCCTCCCTACGGGAGCAAGCATGGACGTGTGTATGATCACATGGGAATAGGGCGGCATATCGGGACAAAACAAACGGCGCTTGACGCCAAGCAAGGGAGAGGCACCAATGATCGGCTTTGCCACGTGCAGAGGACTTCTTCACGCTGCGTTGGTAGCGGGTAAGAGTCAACGATCTCAAGTTAACGTCGGGTAGCAGACAAAGTCCTTTAGGACAAATGAACTTTCTGAATAGTGGTTTTCGGGAAACCGCATTCCTCCCTGCGTCTTCAATGTATTTCCCGCATCGTCCCTCTTCTCCTCGGCAGCCGGTCGTAGCTCGATCAAACCGAAATCGTGCTGGCCGGTTCTAACGCTCTCACGAGGGACGTAGAAGTCCGTGATTCGGTGACACTCCTGCAACAAAGTATGATTCTTTTAGGGGATAACTACAACTATACGTCCGCATGGTGGTGACTTAGTTCCATCGCTTACATTTGTGTTTTTTACGCCGCACTGATGGACAACGCTAATATACGGCTCGATGTCGAAGATCTCGTTCTCCGATCCGGTGAAGTTAAAGTGCCCTTCGTCGTCGGTATCTGTCGCCGCCAGTGTGTCATCCTCGTCAAAAGGCACTAAAGGCTTGTTGCCCCAAAACAATACCTAGAACAGAACTTAGCTCCGCCAATTGATCTTGGTAGGCTACAGCTCAAACTACTGCTTTTTGGACCGGCAAATTGATTATCTCAAGTCAAGAAAATCCTTTCAGTCAGTTCAGTTAGAGCAAACTAAAATGCCGTGTGGTGTTCGTCCTAACTACTCTGATCGTTGAAACAATTTGGCTACTTTAGGAGGCTTACATGCATCGCGCTCTCGGAGCAGCACTTCGTGATGAGCAAGTTCGACGCCGGCACATAGCAGCTGACCGGTCACGGTGACCGTCTGAACGGCAGGCGTGGACGGCTGCGGAACAAAAAATGAAAGTGAGACGCCCATTAGCAGAAAAACACGGTCGCTCATTTCCAGGAAGCAGAAGCGACAACAAGACCGCAAGCTTGGCGCAAAAGTTGAGCGATGTGAAGCGAGGCTAGAAACATTTTTGTTGCGTGGCTCACCAGTGACTCAAAGAAATGGTAAGCGTGTGGACGTCATTCGTTGCCAATGCATCATACGGACATTACGAGATCTTTTGGATCGAACTGTCCTTAGCGTCGCCAGCGGCGCCGCATATATTATAAGATCCTTCGTGTGGGTCCTGTTCATAGATGATTCGTAAATCCTACCAACAGTTCTTGGTCTGATGCTAACTATTTCGCATACTTGGCCGTACGCGTGATACGTAAAGTACCGTGGTGACGGAATCGTTTTAGCCATGAAGAGTTCTAGCTCAATTAGAGGTTACATACGTCGGCAAATATGAACGTCTGTTTTACTTGTTTACGCTGGAATAATACTGACCGTTCAAATGCACCAACCGGTTTCTCGGCCTGACGGATTGCCCCCCTTCCGCAAAGCGCCGACGGAACCGTGGCCATTTAGTAAATTGCACCGAATTCCGTCGCCGCTTTGGCCATGAACGCCTTGTGTTTACTTTTGTCGCTGATAGCGATCATCGTTGTACAATGCGCAGGTAATGCGAGTCCACCGAGACATGTGCTGACTAACTCTTGCATTAAAGAGGTCGAGTCCAGCAAGCTTCGACTTGGACGCTCGACGGGATGCTCGAAGGACGGGAAGCAGTTTAAGGAAGGCGAGGAATTCGCTCGAAGTCATTTGCTCTACAAATGCGGCAACGCGAAGGCGGGCATTGTTGGTAGGTGGCATGCTCTACAAAACGCAATTTTTTTTTGGTGGACGCGAGCCGCCATGCCGGTCAGCTTCTGCTTGAATGGGCGCCCCGGTCGGACCTACGCTTGGCGCATGACAGTTTCTCGGACTGTTACCTACGATAAAATTCAGATAAAACTAATACGATAACTAGTGGATAGTTTAAGTTTTACGATAACGCATGCGGCACGACATGCTTCGGACGTGCATGCGCGCAATCAAGCGTACCAAGCGGTACCACTCGCACAATCATGCATGCGTACACCCCGCTCAGGTGGAGTACGGCTGCCAGCCAGTACGGCGGCCACGACGACCACACGTCGCACGTACTGCCGTACTTGAGGTTTGGATTCTGTCCCGTACTGTCAATACGGTAGTACGGTACTGTGCGGTATGGGCCGTAATACGGTACGGTTTCCGAGCTTTACTTGTGCGTACTAAGCGGTATCGTAAATGTAGGAACGTTCGCATGGCACGCATGCCTGCAGTCATGCGTACTAAGCGCTTCCGCACCGAGAAGCATGCGGTTTGTTCCTGCACAAGCGCGGAATCCGGCTGGATCTAATGATTTTATCTCTACTTCCAACTGCTGTTTGACGGGTATTTTCTTGTCTTTCCTGTCCTTTCTGTACCCAGCAAGCTGCATGCTAATGCAGCCGACTATTTAGGCTGTCGAATCGACGAGAACCGCAAGCTGGCCGTTGGCGAGGACCTGATGGACCGAATGTTCGGACCGATCGGCATGGTCTACCGATGCTACAACTGGGAGGGAACCGTTGCCTACCAGGAGTACGCATGCGGATTCCGAAACACACCGCCGTGCACGATCCCTGCCAAGCCGTATACGCCTGCCGAAATCGAAGTGTTCGCGCAGAAAGGGAAACCATTTGTCTAGGATGTGCTGATATCAGTAAAAAACGTGTGCCGTATAAATAAGCCGAGAAGGCAAAGCTAAGAATGTTGAAAAAAACGTCGTTCCAAGGTCTCGCGAGAAAGGAAAGAACGTCGTAGTGTAAGTTTGTAGCAAAGTTAGAACCCGATGGGCTTTCCACTGAAGCGCGCATGGAAGTTTGGAGGTACAGACAACCGTGTGCAACGAGCCCCCAAGTCGAGGCCTGGCCCGGCCCGCGGGCCTTCATATTGAAGCCCGGGCCCGGCCCGGGCCCGCCGCCGAGCCCGGGCCTCCGGGCCTTAAGATTTTTGCCCGATCCGAAAATTCCCCTTGGTCCCCCCTTTGGTACACTGAAGGTCGAATTTTTATCGTTTATTGTATGTTTAATATATGCTTCTCGAATGCTGTCATCTAAAATAGCCTGCCGCAGGCGCCACCATTGCGATTTTTCGGCACATGACGCAAGAATAGGAAAAAATTTGGTCAGCAGTTGTAAATTTCTAAGCTCACAACCGGGCCCGAATGGGCCGGGCCTACCGTAGGCCCGACCCGACCCGGGGCCCGGCTGGAGATCTACGGAGATCTTTTCATGGAGATCTACGGCTTCCCTCGAAAACTATGGTATCCTTCAAAGCAGGCCAAGTTTACTGCAAAGTACGCCGTAACTTTATCTGAAGGGGTATCATAAACGTGGAAAAAAACCGGCTACAAAGTGCACCGTAAGCTACCAAAGGTGACATGGTAATCTCGAAAAAAGCAATGGTTTGTAGAGTTAAACAAGCAGCATGATAGCCGGCACAAAAAAACCACGTGGAGTCACAGTTATTCAAAACACAATTCGGAATATGCTGATGACGAAGTTTCCTGCATTACTGAGAAGCTGGTTTGGGTATTACCGGACGCGGTCCATGCGGCTCGCCGCCGTGGCCTGGTTCTTCAACGTTCAGCGGAAATCCTCCCGGAGCCTTGCCACAGCATTGTCCAAGATCCTTGTTGCAACACTTGAGCCACTTGGGGCAGCAAGCCGGGCCGCACTTCGACTCGCTCTTAGCACAAGCGTCCGTCTAAAAAATAACGATAAACCAGTGTTAAAGAGTAAAGGCATAAGTGCGTACTTGGTAGACGAGGAGGGCGACCAGAAGGATTGCGATGAATTGGGCGCGCATTCTTTTTGCAAGTCGCTAAATGAGAACGAGTTTATTGATTGTAGGTATAGACCCTTGCTACCAGAAACGTTTAAACCCAGAGCTGTCAAAGGCTACTGCAAAGCATGGGGCAGGACGGACCATGACCGATTACGGGGTTTGTTGGAACCGTATCGGTCTGGTTCAGTAAAAAATATTCATAACCGTACCGGTAACCAAGGCAAAATATTACATTTGTATTTTCGCTAAGTTTAGGAATTAGGAACCGGAAAGGTATTTCTCTTACGGCGCTCCGAAACTCCAGGACGCCATATATGTGAGTCCGCCGATGATATTTTTCTACACATTCGGAAAAGCATGAAAAGCGATGATCTATTAGCAAAGAATAAAAAATATCGGAACGAATACATTACCGGCCTGAAAAAAATAATATACCCAGAGCGCCCCCAAAAATTTGGGGGTGGAGGTAACAGTTGGTTCCACAAACTTACTTCGGTCAGGCGTCGGAAGAATTAGCAATGAGAATCAGCGGCTGGGCCGTTTGATGCTGCTATGGTTCGCCAGTACGCCCGAGTTTTATACGCTGCCCAAGCCGGATGTTTTGCTGCTTGTTCGAAGCGCCATCCCGGCCGCAATTTACCTCTGTCTTTGCTGCGCGGCACAGAGTTCCGCCTTCGTGGCGTAAAAAAACGCAGGAAAGTGTCCCTTCCTTCGGTTTTCTTCGGCTAATCGCGTGTAATACTGCGTCAGGAACCGGGACAAACATTCCCACGCTAACATGGACTGTTAGTTTACAGCTCACAATTGCGCTTTTAGGTGTGTCCGTCAGTGACTCGCGTTCATAACAGGTCGAAGACAGCGATAAGGGTGTCGACTGAAGTGCACGCTGACCCGGCAGACGTCGTAAATACGCAACGTAGAGAATTGGAAGATCCGTCTTACGAATTTAAGCCTTTTTACTCGATAAAAAAACTCGTTGGCTTACCGGTAAATGCACGCCATTCGTTCGTTTGCAAGGTGGTATCGCTGGGAGCGGCGTAGTATCCTGCGCGATCAACAGGGTCCGCTGACCGTTTGCCGCTTGTGTGGAGAAAGGCTCTATATAAATGCAGAAAGTACTGCCGACGACTTACTTTGTGCATGGCTAACGATAGCCTTGGATTCCAGAGAATGAACAAAAACCCTTTAAAGGTTAAATAGGACATTCGAAATTTCGGCTCTTGGAAACGCGAACTAAGAAATATATAAAAGTTTTAGCCCCTTTTAGCAGCCAAAATAATTTTGAGCTGCTTCGCGTGTGCATTCTTTTCCTGACGTCCATATTACTATGTTGGCAGAGCCGTGTCGCAGCCTACCTTGTGCCCGCCGTATATTAGGGCCAGCTCTAAATCACTGCAGTTTTTATGATGCACTTCATAACATCCTTAGTGAATAGATTCAAATTCTAGACAAACGTGACTGAATACTCGAAGATGCCGTAGACATTGTCCAGGGGAACCTAAAGCGAACCCTTTAAAGCATATACGTTAGAACCAAGGATGCATCGCTTGAATCACGGCAACTTACCTCAAGTACATCATCCTTGAATATCGCTGGGACTTCACCGACTTCCTTCGCCGTCCCCCCCCCTCCGCTAAGCCGTTGAAAAACTGCAATCTCGGTGTTGTTTGCAGGCGGTAAGTGATAGATCATGTCGTACTCCGTCAAATTCGTTCGTATTCGATTCGAGCACTCTTCAGAAGTGCGCTAACTATTCTCGCATCGTCGGCATAGAGCGGTCCAGTGCATAGCTCATTCGGATGACGCTTCCGAACGACGCAGTGGCCGGCAACGGATGCATTGCCTATGATCCATGCCGCCTGTGATGCCATTTCGTTTCCATTTTTGGTCTGAATCCGCATTAATGGAGCCAATAACAGTTCACAACAATAGGCTTGCCGATCAGCGTTTAGCCAGCGGAAAATTCTATACTACCGAATGCCTCAGCTTGATAAGAAGCGTATAGCATACCTTACTGAAAGTCGTCTTTTCCACCTTTTTGTGTACGACGTTCGGTTTCGGGCTCGCAACTGGAGCAGGTGCTGAATGGTGTGCCTATTAAGCACAATAGAGTTAGTCGGCCGTGACGTGCCGTGTGCCGTGTGCGGCTTATGCCGAAAAATCGCAATGACGGAGGCGGCGGATGGTTGTTTTAGATGAAAAAATTCGAGGGTCATATATTACACATACAATAAACGAAAAAAACTCGACCCTTAGAAAAGTACCAAAGGGGGGACCAAGGGGGAATTTCGGACCATCCAAAAATCTTAAGGCCCGCCGGGCCTAATAGGCCCGCCGGGCCTAATAGGCCCGGGCCGGGCCTCGACTTGAAGGCCCGTTGTGCATGGTTGGATCATGCCCAAAAAACTGACGAGAATTGCCGAAATTGGATCATTTTTAAGCGAAAGCATGAAAATTTTTACTAGTGTCGCAATCTTTTTAGTGTTCTACATGGTGTGCAATGTACAACAGCGACATTCCGTCAATATGTTTGTAGCCGATTATGTTTTTCAGCCAACAACGTTGTTGGCTAGCCAACCACGTTGTTGGTTAAACCTTCAGCCAACAACGTTGTTGGCTAAAATTTCAGC
>JNEY01000152.1:188567-223966 GCA_020875895.1 Aphelenchus avenae | reverse complement strand
GGGCGCCTAGTCGGCTAAATGCTTAAGGGACCGATTTCGTCCCTTTTCGCTTATAGTCACTAGCTGAAGGTCTTTAAATAAATTTATCAGGACTCTTCTTCCTAGTTTACACCTAACGTGCCAGTTGAAAAGAGTTGAAGCCGAGGCTTGGCCCAAACGGGAACATATTAGAACAAATTATTTTTTCATTGTGTTATTTCTTTCTTATTTTATTTTTTTCTGTTATCAGACACATCATAATTTTATAATATAATTTAAATTAAAAATTACTAAATTTATTAATTAATATATTATGTTTATAATTTATTGATTTTATTAAATAAACGCCACTGACCAGCCAAAAACATTCTTGGCTAGCCAAAAACGTGGTTGGCTAGCCGAAAACGTTGTTGGCTAGCATACGGTGTTTGCAAAAACGGTTGGCTATCCAAAAACATGGTTGGCTAGCCAACGGTGTTTTGTAACATGGTTGGCTGAAATGTTAGCCAACAACGTTGTTGGCTGAAAAACATAATCGGCTACAACAAATACAAGGCAAGCCTGTCGCCGAGAAGCAAAATATCGTGAGCTTTAAATCTTGTTTTTAAAGGTTTACGTCGAGTTACTACAACAGTTCAGTCACTTATGTTCTGTTGCTTCATAATGCCAAATAGTGGACCGTATACATTTGATGTCCAAACAACGCTGGTGGCTGAAGAGAAGAGTCCAACTACAGAAAATCTTGCAATTTTAAAATATGTTTCTTTTCTGGACAGTCGGTTCTCATCCGAATTACGAGTTCCTTGTTACATCATTGGTGACCAAATTTGGGCCATATATTTAATGCTTACATGCGTTCGTTAAATGCGACTTTTAAAAGTTTCTGAAAAAGGAGATGATACATGCTGTGAGGGGAGAAGTACGGGTCAGAAGTACGCATATCGGAACGGGCATAAAAAACGTGGAAAAAGCCGGCTTAAAGTGCAGTATGGACCTCTTAAAGGCAGAAAAAGGACAACTGTTTGTCGGATTAATCAAGTAGCATCACAGCCGGCATAAAAACCACGTGCAGTCAGTGTCATTCTAAAAATGGCTATTGATGACGTAAGTGTGCTTCGTATTTTCACTCCGCAGCCGGCATGGCCGCTAGCGGACGCGGTCCAAGCTGCTCGCCGACGTGGCCTTGTTCCGCAAAGCCTCCCGGAGTTTTGGCGCAGCACGGTCCGATATCCGGGTCGCAACACCTCATCCAATTGGGGCAACAAGTGGGGCCGCATTTCGACTCGCTTGGAGCACAAGCGTCCATCTAAAGAATAATGATAAACCCATGTCAAAGAATAAACGCATAGACTCTTACTTGGTAAACGAGGAGGGCGACCAGAAGAATTGCGATGAATTGGGTGCGCATTCTTTTTTGAAGTGAGTCGCTAAGTGACGAACGAGTTAGTTGCATGCAGGAATAGACAGCTTTTATCATAGGTGGCCGATGAGATTTTTAAGGACCTCGACTAGGTTTTTCTTAGAGGGCGTCCGGTAACCCCGCAATCATCATCATTATCACAGGCCATTTTTTCTCAGTACGGCCATATACCCTACTAAAAAATTCCTCCGTAGCCAGGCTTTCGACGACTAAGTCGGAGTGCCGATAAAACGGCGCGCCACAGGCGACGGATCGAGATTTTCAACGAAAATTTTATGAACTTAGAGGGGAATTTCCAAAATTTTACACAAAGTTTCCAATCATTTAAAAAGGTAGGTAGCTACAGATCCCATGGACGGACTTCGCTTAACGTTTACAAGGAGACACAGATGCTGCTACGGCTCGTCGCTGTACCCCAGTTTTATACGCGGTCCAAGCCGGATGTTTTGATGCTTGTTCGAAGCGCGATACCGGCCCAAATGTACCTCTGTTTTTGCTCTGCGTCAGCAGGGCTCTGCCTTCAATAAATGAAAGATGTACGATCATGTCTCCTCGCCATTTGTTTTAGGCTAATAGCGCGTAATTTTGAGTCATGAGCCGGGACAAACATCCTAGGACTAGCGTGCACTGTTAGTTCACAGGTCACAATTGCATTTCCGGGTGTGGTGTGCACCTGTGACAGAACGTAGAGAGCGATAAGCAGTGACGAGTAAAGTGCACCCTAGCCATCGTAAATAAGCAACGTAGAGGACGAATTCAAGGGTGCTTAACTCGGAAATCGTGCACCAGTCAGTGCATGATTTCTGATGAAGCGATACATGAGAGAAAAGCGTAGTATCCTCAGCTGCAAAACTTATCCGACGGCCTTTGAAACAGAAGACTCCTTTTGTGCGAAGCCTATGAAAGTTTTATTCATTTTATCCGTCCATCCTACGTCAATGCTAAAAGACGTATCAACCGTTTTTTTAGCGATGCTGTAGCGTTTAGCGTAAGGTGATAAACAAATCCGACTATATTTCAATGTTCATTGGACAGTTAGCAAGAATGCTATAGAACGGGATCCCTTCTAGACAAACATGACTGAATACTCGAAGATGCAGTAGACGTGTTCGAGGGGGATCTAAATCGAACGCTACTGGTTTCAGACAGGGGAATCATAAGTGCATCACACTAATCAAGGAACATACTTCAAGCACCTCGTCCGTGAACATCGGTACGACTTCGCCGACTTCCTTCGCCATCGCACGGCTAAGCCGTTGAAACACTGCAGTTGATTCGGCGTTGGTTGAAGGCGGTAAGTGGTAGATCGTGTCGAACTGCGTCAAGTGCGGGATCGATTCGAGCACGCCTTTCAGAAGTGCGCTGGCTATGCTTCCGTTGTCGGCGTAGAGAGGCCCAATGCACAGATCGTTCGGATGACACTTCCGAACGACGCAGTAGCCGGCGACATAACCAGTGTCGTTAAGCGCGATCTGAAAGGGAAATTGTAGAACACAATCCTTGCAATGTTTCAGTAACTCCGAAGCTGGCCCTTGAGCTCATAACATTCACGCTCGTTTGTGTGCTGCCTTAAGTACCGTCGATTAAGGGCCCAGCTTTACGGATATGGGGGAACTGTCATATGGTGAGCAGTGTGTCTAAGTCTCTGGTCCTAAATAGGACTAGCACAATCTGATTCAGAACCTAAGCTACGCTCGGAACAGGGGACTACGCTGGGGGTGAGCCAAGCTCCCATGACGATCTTATTTCCGAGCAGGCAGGATGGGAAGATGAATTTTGGCTTGGCTCTACCTTCGCGTATGCCGACTCAAGCGACATGAAGCTCTTCAGGAATCCATCCCGCCGATAGCCGACCGTGAACTTTGCGTCATAGTCGAAGAGCTTCGTCCAGTCCACGTCTTTCACGCCCACCATGGCGATTCCTTCGCATGACTGAAGCTTGCTGACGTCCAGATCCGACGTTGTGGCAGCGAAGACTGGTATCTTCCAAGTGGGACTATTCTTGAAAGATGCAATATTCGAGCTTCTGTATTTTTCCTCCATCTCAGGGACTAAAAGAAGTTGAACCTGCTCGTTTACGGTTTGTTAAAGAGACCCTACCTCCCCAGCAGAACTTCTTTCCCAGGTCGTAGAATGGGTCCTGCAGGAAATGCTTGCACAACTGGACGCCCAGTCCACTTCGTCGGTGCTTTGGATGGACGTAGTACATCGAAAAGGCTATGAGCGGTGTTCCGTTGTCGTGGTGGTGAATTACGGCGCACAGGCAGCCAACCAACTGACCATTTTCTGAAACATGCAGTGATGTACCAGTGTCCATTGGACATGCTTACCTGCATCGAAAGCCGCCACCAGTTTTACATTCTCTGTGCCAAAGCCTTCAGTCCATGCAGCATAGTCGTCCTTCGATAACACCCATCCCTCAGTCCGATGACTCTAAAAAGAACGCACGTTTGAGTATCGCCGAACTTTCTTATACAGCAAGTATTCCTATGCCTATTTTTGTTCTGCGGAACGAAAGCACCTACCACTTCGACGATAGTGCGCCAAACGCTTGGCTCAGGATTTATGGCAAAGCTGATCTTTTCCTGGACGCTCAGTTCCGGACGTATTGCAGGCGAGGTTTCGATCACCAGGCTATCCATACTAGAGCGCGTTTAGACGAAAGCTAAAATGTGTTGTTTACCGAACAGCACAGGTGCACCCGTTAACGCTACGTACGCGGTAAATGACAATCAGGCCTCTTGGGACTTTAGGGCTTAGGCCTCTAAGCAGACAGGACACTTTCGTTTGGAACCGAAGTTGCACCATACACTCCAAGACAATTGAACTAGGTTTTCACTTGTTGGTCATTTTTCAGTTTTTAGTTTCTGAAGACAGGATTCGTATTGAGATATTCGCTTTTTTGCGCGCCGTTAGGCGCCACCCGAGACAATTTTTTAACTAACTTCCGTCGAAATTTTTGCAAGAAATTGCCTGATGTCGCCTGCCGGGCATTTCTGTTGCAAAATGTACTCGGTGATTCGCTGTTCACCATAGAGGTACGACGAGGGCATTTTGGCCCTAGAAAAACTAGGTGAAGCCGTTTCAGTTGCCAATTCCACATGATAGGACGCGTTTAACAGCAACCGTGCTAAGCTGACTCCATAGCGAAAAAAGTTCGGCGGACGTAGAAACTGTCATCGGTCACTATCGCAGAGCGCTTTCGAATTTATACACGTCTTGTTTACGCGGCTAAAAGTACACGGAGACCCCAACAAACCGATGTTTGCGTCGACACAGACGATCGTTGACCTAGTTGGTCCCTCGGCGTCAGTCGGTGGATAAGGCGGAAGGGAGTGGAAGTGGTGTCAGTCACCGAAACACTGTAGTCAGTCATGTCGGGAACGTTGAGGCGATCACTTTTCGTACGTTAACGTTCTCACACGAGGGTATCGCCTCGCGGACGTGCCGAATGAAACGTTGCTTGTTTTAAAAAAGAGTGCACTGAGTTCAAGACTTTTAAGGCACTCATGTTGTGGTCCGTGTTGCGTCGACCGGTGCTCCCCTCGATGCCGTTGGAAGTGCCTCGATGAGCCAAAAAAAACTGCCGTACCGTTTTCCTACGCACATTGGTACTGAACGGGAATACAGCATGAACAAAGCAGAACTAAGTGGCGCCGTGCCCTAGGCGTGTCGTGATGCTGTCAAACTGGCATGGGTTAACGTCAAGACGCATAACGTCACCAAGCGGTTTTTGATGAACTCCCCCATCCTTCCTCTCGAGAAGAGATCTGAAGTTTTATGGTCTACACTTTCTCCTCCACCCGTGAGGTTTGCAAAATATGTACTACTCCGCTTCTTTCTCGATGAGAAGCAAATTTAGAAGAAACGAACGCTTGATGCGTTGTATCGGGCACTAGTGAGTACTCTAGGTAAAGCACAAATGGTTTCGCAGTCTGTGGTGTTCCCATTAGATGCCTACAGCCACAGCTATCCGCAGTCATGCCCCGCAGCGGCTGCGAATCAGCAGTCGAATGTCTTGATCCTTCCTTGCACATGGCAATAGCGATTCCATCCGCGAATACTGGCATAGTACCCGCAGATGTTTTCTACTGCTGATATTGTAGTGGGGCAAAATAAGCACACTAATTCAACATGTTCATTGTTGGATGATATGGCAAACTTAGTGGCAAAGCATCCACATGGCTAAGGTATCCGTGTCCTATCCTTACCAAAAGAGGATCTTTTCCATTTAGTCCAGCGGAGCGGCCTGTCCAAAGCAAGAGGCTCATTTACATTTTTAAGACTACTGTCCAGAACACAGATTTTCATGCTCTAACTGCATCCTCTAGCGGAAACCTCTGTGTGAGCGAGTGAGTGGCTAACAACGAGCACTTTGTACAATACTCAGTCGGACAAAGGATCTTCTGGACACAGTAATTTACTAATGACAAAGACAAATAGTGCATAGATTTGAGAAAAATAAATGAGCCCGCCTTTATGCTTTCCAGATGAGGTTAACTGCTGTTCTGTTCTTCTTCGCCGTCGTCTTCCTCGCTGAGGAGAATGCCTCTGCGTCGGCACACCGTCTCGACGCAGGTTCGCTCTGCGTCAGTGAAAGACATTGGCTCATAGTTATCCCAGATTTCGAGCTTCTGAAAATGAGGGCGTAGATAAGGACGGTCGAAAGTGGTCACCGCATGCTCACAGCATTTAGTGGTCAAGTGGTCACAGCAGTCTTTAACTTTTTCTACTAACATTTTACTTAACTAAATTCACGACTTTTCTCTCTGGGCCCGCTCTTATCTCAAACTTTATAGCTAGCGGAGCAGCACTACGTCTATGTGATTAGACAAATGATGCACATGCGATGGCTGTGGACAAACGCATACGTAACCATCAGCGACTTGCCCAGCGGTGAAGACATAAGCATGCACACATTAACCAATTTTTTGCACGTTTTTTCGCATTGTAGGGTGATCTCGCTGGAGGTCTGTCCCCATATCATGGCCGAGATCCCGCAGAACTTCGATCACACTCACTTCGCATTCTGGATTCTTTCTTATAAGCCTCTTTCTCGCTTTGTATTTAACGACGGTGATATGCTCACGTACTGCATAATCCACTCTCTCTATGAGTATGCGCGTGACTCTGTAATGCCCCCGACGCGTCCTATTAAGATCACTGTAGAAACTGCCTTGATTCATTGGGAACTTGACGATGATCAGATTGTTGACGCTATATCGACTGCTTTGTTGTGTCAGACGGTGAACGCCAGAGTGTCAAGCGCAAGTGGTTTCTGTACCCTACGAGTTGCTATGCGACATACTGCGACCGATTACTGAATGACGCACTAGTTAATGTTTTATACTTTCCAACCATGTAGAGGACTAGAAGAAGTCGAAAAAGCTAAAATTTCGATGGGCCATCGCCTAAATGGCAGGGTCTTTGACGGCGAGTAGAAAGTGAAACGCTCAGAGGGAGTTTGATTGTGTTGCCGTTCATGATCACCTAGTGTTTTTGCGTTTGCCATTTTTTTTCTCCAGATCTTGTTTACGCGGCTAAAAGCACGCAGGGCTCCATCTCCAGCTAACGGTGTTTGTGCTGAACACTTTTGATCGTTGACTTAAATGGCCCCCGGCTTTGGTCGGTCGATAAGGCGGAAAAAAGTGAATGTAGTCATTCCCGCACGGAAACGCTGTAGTCAGACATGACTGGGAACGTCGAGGTGACCACTTTTCGTGCGGTAACATTCTCCTGTGACGATACCGCCTAGCAGGCGAGTCAAATGATCGGGTTTTCACATGACATAGACCTCGAATACAAGTCTGGGATGTTCGCACGAAAGGAGACGAAAGCCTAGGGCCAACAAAGTGCTAATTGATTGCAAGGACTCATTTCGGCGCCTCACACCCACGTCAAAAGCACCGACGCCGACAAAGCGACGGCAACGCATTGATTCTTGACGGATCCGCTTTGAGCGCCAACATCGATGCGCTTCCACTTATAAAGTTTCATCTCTTTATCCTCCGTTTTCATTTCACGCTACTCTCCTACGATGAAGCTTCTTGTCGTCTTGCTGATCGTGAGCACGTCTCTCTTCCTGACTGGTGCTTTCCCAGACGGCTATCCGGCAAAGCGTAAGTTTGCTTCATTTCGGTGGTTTTGTGACCCTAAAAAGCCGTTCATGTTTATCAAATATCAGCGGTATGTTGCAGCGTACAAAAAGGATGGCGACTGCCCCCACGACCCGATCTTCTGCGGCGCCGTGAGCGGCGTCTACCCATTTTGCTGCCATGGGAAATGCAAATGTCATGACCCCAATCTGCCAGACAACGTCAACTGCCCCAAATGAGGCGTAGTGTAACGCCGAAGTCTCTTGTTCTATACGAATAAATCAGCATCTGACCGCATGCTTTGTGCCAGGCATAGCCGTGCCATTTGTATCGTTTGCCATTATGTGCGGGCACAGAGTGCGAGAACTAGCAGCTTTAAGTAGCATCCTGTCCATGGGTCGGCGTCGACTCTAAAAGTGAATCTCGTTTTAGCGTACCGACGAGCTCCGTCTACGGGCCGCTAGATTTGCAGTCCCGAAGCTAAGCCACCGGTGACATCAGAGTTCGATTCAGGTCAGCACCGAGAAAACTCATGATTCCCCCTAAAGTAGATTGCTATAGATCACAGTCTGCTTTTAACATGTCATATCGTTGCTGGCGTGCCTAAAACACTACGTTTCTTCGGCTTGAGGCTACGCTATTTCCCAGCAGAAAGCTTTAAGAGAAGGATCATAGCTTCGCCGAGAGCGATGACAAAGACGCCTCTGCGGATAAGGGGGGGGGGGGGGCTAGAATTACGGATGCCAAAACGCGGTGGTCTCTAGAGAATTCCGGGACTCCCCTGTTCTGCAATGCGCAAGTGGGACCGAAGAAAGCAGGTACGCAGGATTCGCGCAAGAGCCTTACTGGGCTGGGTCGGTGCTTCGAGCGGATGATATGAGCTGAAGCCGAACTTGTCGACATCCGAGACCACCTTGCCGGATCAGTCTCGAGTCGACCGGCCAAAAAGGACACCTCTCGATCCCCAGGAATGTTCTAGACTATGTGCTATTACGTCTTTGTTTTCGCGTAAGACATAAGAGGGCATTCTTCTCCGTAGCGAGTCATTTGTCACATGGTATTTACTATCGAGTCTTTTGACAACTCAAGTTCGAACGTCTGTCTAATGTGTACGCGGAAGTAATCGGGTTTGAAACGGTCCGTCTCTCTGTTAAGTTACTTTTTCCCGGTTTTCACGGGGGAGCGAAAGCCTGCGGTCTCCCGCGCACAAAGTACTTACGGGCCTACCGCTTGGTTTTTTTCTGTTAAGGACGGTTGCCTTCCTTCCGGTTACCGGAACTATGCGGTTACACCGTTTGGCAAATTTCAACGTGCGGTC
Source organism: Aphelenchus avenae (assembly GCA_020875895.1). Taxonomy (NCBI): domain Eukaryota; kingdom Metazoa; phylum Nematoda; class Chromadorea; order Rhabditida; family Aphelenchidae; genus Aphelenchus; species Aphelenchus avenae. The sequence continues at coordinate 215,154 of JNEY01000152.1, read as the reverse complement.
GCCGGAGAGTATTCCGCGTGACACCCAGGATTGTTAAAAAGACTTTGTGAGCTAAGAGTGAACTTCCCCTGTATTTTGGAAACCGTCATGAGTCACCTTTGCCGTTCGCTTAACACGTTTGCATCGCGCCATATATAGATCGTCGAATGTCCGGTGTTCACTTTGCAGAGATTGCGTACCCGTTGCATTCATTCTAGAATCCATGCATCGTAGCGTTGCTGCCTGCACCGTAACGCTACCGCACGGATAAAAGCTGTACCGCAAGGAACTTGGCTAAAATGGGGCCGCTAAGACTGGAACGCCTAAGTTTAACACAACTTTTCGCAGGCTATCCAATGACACCAACCGATAGCCGTATTGGTGTAGCAAGCGCATAGCGGAATCGTGCGCGATATCGGTCAGGGCTGGGGATTTGGATTTGGATTTGGAAATTTGGAAATTTGGTCGTTTTGCTTTGGATTTGGATTTGGATTTGGTTTTCGAAAATGGGACCAATTTTCCAAATCCTTTGGCCCGCCGCTAGGCGCCGCCCGGAGCAAATTTTGACTATATATCTCAAAGTTTCACCTAAAATTTCGTTGGTATCGCCTGCGGCGGGCTGTTTCGAACTCACTTTTGTACACATTTGGACCAAATTTGACCACTTTTCGCCAAAAGTTGTGTCATATTTGGATTTGGATTTGGATTTGGAAATTTGGAAATTTGGTCGTTTTGCTTTGGATTTGGATTTGGATTTGGTTTTCGAAAATGGGACCAATTTTCCAAATCCTTTGGCCCGCCGCTAGGCGCCGCCCGGAGCAAATTTTGACTATATATCTCAAAATTTCACCTAAAATTTCGTTGGTATCGCCTGCGGCGGGCTGTTTCGAACTCACTTTTGTACACATTTGGACCAAATTTGACCACTTTTCGCCAAAAATTGTGTCATATTTGGATTTGGATTTGGATTTGGAAATTTGGAAATTTGGTCGTTTTGCTTTGGATTTGGATTTGGATTTGGTTTTCGAAAATGGGACCAATTTTCCAAATCCTTTGGCCCGCCGCTAGGCGCCGCCCGGAGCAAATTTTGACTATATATCTCAAAGTTTCACCTAAAATTTCGTTGGTATCGCCTGCGGCGGGCTGTTTCGAACTCACTTTTGTACACATTTGGACCAAATTTGACCACTTTTCGCCAAAAATTGTGTCATATTTGGATTTGGATTTGGATTTGGAAATTTGGAAATTTGGTCGTTTTGCTTTGGATTTGGATTTGGATTTGGTTTTTTTGGAGAGTCCCCAGCCCTGATATCGGTAGAGCGTGCTCGTAGCCGAATCCTATATTTCGAAATTTGTACAAGCTCATGCCGGCGCTATTTTCGTTCTTTTCGTGTGCGAAAAATCCACATTCTCATCCTCCGCTACGGAGTTCGGATTTCTTCCGATCCATGAAAACCCCACAACTCACAATTTGATCATGCTTTGAATCTTGCCCGATTCCGGACGCATGCTGTAGCGGGCTCGCTATAGCATGCAAGCACAAACTTTGACATACCGAACCCTTGTTACGAGACTTAATCCTGAAGGTGTCGGTCAACCAGAAACCTACGGCGTTGTACCCAACGTGTATCCAACCGCGCATCGGATACGAAATTCTGTGTTTATTCTGTGCATTGTGAACGTCTTAGGGTTTAGTACATTGTTCCACCTACTGTTTCAGAATTGCCAGACAATATGGCGTTGGATGGCGGTGAAATGCGGAATCTTAGTTTTGCGGGTAAGTCATTCTTCCAACGTTTACAGTCCGCATAAGAGGTAGACTACGATACTGGCGAAGGACTGTCGTCATAGGACGTATGGGGCGACGGAATGCATGCCTGGGAATTGTGGGAAAATCACCTGTTAGGCACAATTTGATGCAACCTGGAAAGCATTCCTGCACATTACTCGCAATCATACTGCGTTTCTGAAGTTCCTGCATATGGTACATGATGACCCTTACAAGTTTTGCCATGATCGTCGCTGGAGGGCAATGACAAGCAGCCTGGACGAGCGTTAACTGTAGTAGTCTAGAGATAATCATCGTCCGCAAAGGGAACACGGTGGACAAAGTGATGATCGTGGTCATCGTAAGTCTACTGGTGATCGTCGGAGCCACGATCGTCGCACACTGCTACTCTGAAATCAGCTCTCACAAGAAGGGGAAGAAGGAGAAGAAGGCCAGTTCCGTTACCTTCCGTCAAGCGGCAGCTGCTCAACAGGTAAGCTACGCTGCTTGGGCACGAGGTTTGGTAGAGTGATGTCGAGGTAGAGGTAGCGACGGGCGCATTCGAACGTGCCTTCGTTTATAGATGTGAAAAGGGACAGAGCCCACACATTCGGAAAGCTCAGGATCTCTCATGCCCACAGACAATTTACGTGCCCTGGAAAAAGATTACGGCATTGATAATGGTCTCCATTGCATCTTAAGGTACATGGAGAAAAGTCTCAGTAGTAAGCCTGATATGCGCGGGTAATACCGCTGGAAGGGCTGTAACCCAGGGCGTGCAAAGATTTGGGCCAAACCCACTTGCATTCGCACGCTGGTGCTTTCAAGCTTGAACTTTAGGGAGTTTTCCAGTAGAGGACAAAAATGTACTAGCGATCGGAAATGGAAGTTAGCGATGGGGTCGTTGCTGGGCAGAGCCGGTAACCCGACGATAGCTCATCCAGACCACCTTTAGTCTACCCGTTCTTTAGACGGACTGTGAAAGCCAAACGAGACGGAATCGACTAGTTAGACAGAGCGGCTTCACACTTGGAGATGAATGGTTTCAGCTTTTTGAGCAGGTACGTCAGTCGAGCCGGGCCGACGTTATGACCTCCGTTTTCTTTCAGTATGACGCCGACAAAACCGGGCGCATCACAGTGGAAAAGTTCGCTAAGTTTATCGGAGAAAAGGCTGGCGAGCTCGGACTGAATTCGGAGGAGAAGGCCAAAGTCATTCGCGAGGCGGACGTCAACGACGATGGCTACGTGGGCTTCCTGGAATTCGCCGTAACGGTGAGTGCCACTCAGTTTTGGCTACGGTTCGGAGGTCTCTAGGTGCATGAGCGGCCGCTTCAGCTTCGCTTATAGGTTGAGACCGAATCTAAGCTACAAAGGTTACTAAACTTATGTAAGGATACCTGATCCTAAATTTTACTTTCTGAGACTAGGCCTCTAAACTTAGCCTTAAACTTTAGCAAATGCGTAGAAGCGACAAAGGCTGACCCTGGGCGTTGGCACGGACAAAAATCATTTACCATGACAAGGCATTATTAACCAAAAAGTTCCTACCTCTCTGAGCGGAAGAACAGGCTCCTAAGAATGTTTGGCCGCTTTCGCCTAGTCACTGAGTGAGCGATCAAGCTTACCGATGTCTTTTGCACTGGGACGTAAAAGAGCACGTAAATCCAATCGATATTCCCTGATTCTCAGATGATGGCCGTACGACATCGTCGGGCACAAGGCCTTTCACTGGTGACAACGAAAGCCATGCTCTCGCAACGGCAACAGACGGACGCGGCACGACTGCAACTCGACTACAGCTGCTGCCCGCCGCCGACCTTCTTGATCTCGCTGGCGCTACTGGAGATCTTCTTCTACTTCTATCAGGTGGATCTGTGCGGTTGGAAAGGGTCCACTCGGGTCCTTTGTACTTTCGACAAGCTCCTCGCGATGGACCCGGCGCATCCGTTCCAGGTGTGGCGCTACCTCACCTTCATCCTCGTCCACTGGAAGTAAGTTTTCATCCAGCATCTAAGGCTTGGTTGACTGCGTACCTGGAAGTCCTGATCGAAGGTCGTGCCAACAAGTAATTGTGGGCTACTGCGTGAATTTCATGCTTTAACTTCTTCCTGGCATTACTGCTTGCCCGACTGTCTCATCTGGAATCCTACGCCGCATGGCACCTTGGTCAGTACAGCTGGAAGACGTACCCGGACTCCTGCCTTAATCCATTCAGAATTAATAGTTAGGATAACTGAAGTCCTTATCTCTGAAATTCCTCCCGGGAATTCCAACTGAGGGTTGCCTAGGATGCCACACCTGGAGAGGCACCTGGTATCCCTTCAGGTCGAACGTCCATAGGTCCTACTGATATCTGGAAGTCATAGCCAGAGATCGCCATTGGGCTAGTTCCTGGAACTGGAAGCCCTAACAGAAATTTCAAAGCCATGGTATTACGAACTGGAGACACGGGTAGGAGTTGGCATCATGGATCAGAGCATCCAAAGTCACGGAAAGGTCCGATATGCTTCCCAGCGAACGGGGCATTGACTGGAATAGAAGTAGTGCCTATCATTTGAAACACGATGACATTTCAGTGCTACCCACTTGGTTGGCAACGTGTTCGGTCAGTTTGTCTTTGGAACGACGCTCGAATTGGCGCACCGGTGGAGGATCGTCGTCGTTTTCCTGGTAAGCCTTCGCTATTCAAGGCCGTTTACCGTTAACCAAATTCTAGCTGGGATCCATCAACTCAGGGCTGTTCGCTGCCACGATGGCCAACTCCAGGGCGCCGTACGTCGGTGGGGCCTCCGGTGGAGTGTTCGCACTCGTCGCAGCGCACATCGCCAACGTTACGTTGAACTGGAAGGAGATGAAGCGCCCTTATATGCACTTGTTCTTCGCGCTCATCTACATCGCATATACGCTGACCATCATGGCGCTCAGCGGTCGTAGCTCAGCGGTAAGTAGGAAGACGTGTTGGTAATTTCACGTTGGAGAATTTGATCCGTACCAGGGCCAGGACCTAGACCCTCAGAACCACTGAGCCAGAACTTCGCCTCATTTTATGTCCAACGTACGCTGGCAAAACTCCCCGGTCCTCATTGAAGCTGCTTCAACTCATAGGAATTCGGAGAAAAGGGGAGGCGTGACTGCATTGACGGATTAAAGAAATTTTGAAGGAAAATGCGACAAAACACACAAAAATTTCATCAGCGTACGCCTGTGGATGAGTATAGACAAGGTTGAGATGGGCGTATTTTCTTTGGCGGCAAGGACCAGGACTGTGAAATGCCAGAGCCTATGCATGAATCACTCGCTAGCGCAGTCTCGTTTTAGACGTCTTTCGCCGGACACATCGGTGGCTTCATCGGCGGGATTCTCCTCGGACTGTTGTTTCTGCGGAACGTCGTCAAAGAGGAGTGGGAAGTGAAGGTGCAGAAGGCCTCACTCACAGTCTACCTCCTCTTCACTTTCTTCTGTATAGCTGCGATTACCGTGCGGGCTATTGGTCCGGACACCATCGATAATGCCCTTGGTTAAACCGGGTCTTTTCCTGCTGGCTTCGCTGTACAAAAGACGCCATAGAGAAGCGACGTATTTGTCGCTTGTGTTTTGTTTTTTATGTGTGCTGTATAAAGTGTTTTGTACAAGCGGCGAACTGCGCATGCTACTTTCCCGTCTAAGGCATCCAGAAGTACTTCTAAAAGTTTTGCAGTCTTCGATCAGGTGTAGAATGGCGTAGGGCTTAAAATTCTTCGACGAAGACAGGTACATAAGCTCCACGTACAGCTGTTCGCGCGCGAGCCAAGTAGTGATGGGTCTCTTTTGAGGGAGGCTCAAGTTGAGGTTCATTCTACGAAATACCCTAGGTTCAGAAGACGTTTTAGCATTAAGCAATGTCTACTTTTCGACATCCGGAAATGGCGGGGTGGCCGATTCCCAAGTCAGTACCCTCTGCCGACGCGCACGATCTTAATGGAGCTTCGTATCTCGTCATCTCGTCGTATGAAGTTCGTCGGCATCAACAAAGGTGTGCAGTGCATTAGCGGCAAATGGTGCTGTGAGGCCGCCTTTTCAAGCTGCGAAATCGCTTGATTCCCCCACTCGACCATACGCGTCCATTTTTTCCGCGTATTTTGCTCGAACGATGAAACTTCTGCTCTTCTTGCTCATCCTGACCACCGCGCTCGCTACGACTTCGGCTTATATGTTTCCGGACAGGCGTAAGCACTGCTTAAAGTTTAAGACGAGACATCTATAACCAAAAGACGCTCTCGAAATATAATATAGAACATTTTAGCGTGCCGAAGCGATGACAGCTGTCGACAGATCAACTGCGGCATCCGCGGTGGCTTCTACGCGTTCTGCTGCCAGGGACAATGCGTCTGCCACAACCCGGATGTCCCTGAACACGTCTACTGCCCCGCACAACGTTCTTAGATTGCGAACGCACGTTAAATAAAGCAAATGCAGAGAGAGAGATTTGAGGCTATTGTTACGCTTTAAGTTCTTAAGGAATCCCACGTATTTTTAACAGTGTTTAACTTTCACCGGTTTGAATGTGACGTGACACGACGTTTCACACGGCTCTAGAACGTTCAGTGCATAAGCTTGCTGCGGTAGGTTTCAACAGTCGTGCGCTACGTCACATAATTTTCAAACAAAGTTCCTTACTCGGCTATAACGAAGCCCGCCTTGTGGCCTGCTGCGGCTTGTTTAAGTCTTTTGCAGACTTGGCAAGTCGTACCGAACTGTACGTCATGCGCGCCCGGTTTTAACAGAACGGGAAGCGGAATGGCAGGGGGATAGAACGGGATGTATCCCGTTTCTTCGTAGTACGGAACGGAATCCGGAACGGCTCGAAAATTAACACCGTTATCATGGAACGGCGCGGAAAAGTCCGTTTTTTCCCTTCCATTGTCCGTGTCGTTCTTTACGGAACGGCGGCCGTACGGGGTAGGGGGTCAGTACGGAACGGTGTTCAGTACTGAGGGGTATCCGCCGAGAATAGCCTTTTGCCTACCGGTATCGATTTGTCTAGCCTGCGTTTCACCTGTGATTTGTCGAATACGCCAAAGCAAAAATTGAAAAGGCGGCGGCGGCCAAAAGTGATTGACGGGCTCTTTGAGAGTCGGGCCTTAATGCACATAGGTTTACAACTTCTTAACTTTTAGCCCGCACGACCGATAATAGTCTTCATTTTACGTCTCACTCTCCTGCGATCCTGCAAAACCGCTCGATTCCGGCCAACGGTGATTGACGGGCTTTTTTAGGCCGCGCCCTTTATGCGTATATGTTTACGGGGCGAACAATTTAGCCTGCACGACCGATAAAAGTTTTCATGTTACGCCTCACTCGTCCTGCGATGAAGCTCCTTCTTGTCGTGCTGGTCCTGAGCGCCGCTCGAGGCTTACCGAGAAGGAATCGAACTACGCAGTATTTCATTGGCTTCCTTGCCGCCTTGTACGAAAACTTTAGGGTGTCAAACTGACTACGACTGCTATTGTATGGAGTGTGAGCTGGACTTTGACACCAACCGCCCCATTTGCAGAGGATTGTGCGGATGCACCGGCCCTCAACGGCGTCACCGCAACGGGAACCGCGGTGGCCGGTACCCAAGGACTGGCTGAAGTGCGAGATGTTTCGGTGATGTCCATCGCATGCAAGTAAAACCGGAGTAATCAATGCTGGCCGCGATAAACGTAACATTTGATGTAGCGACACGGATGGCTAAGGACTTTGGGCACTGTGCACACTCGTTTATTTTAGGAATATCCAGCCAACCCTGGGCACAAAAGTGCCCCTGGGCACTTTTTTGATAACTTGTTTTATGTCGATTTTTGTTCATTGACGTTCACGGCGAAAGAGAACGCAGGCGAATATGGATTTGCAAAGATTAAGAAGGTCCGAGCCCGCAAGACAACTGATGACTGCGGGCACGCGCTTTTGTCACGTTTATGAGCAGTCGGTGTTTATGGGCAATGCGTTGTTTGAACCAGTCTTGGTTATCGCCGAAAACGACACCTGGTTTACGTAGCCACCGCGGCCCGACACGCATATTCTTAAGAAAATAGCACCGTTTACCTTGTCCTTATTCACTGCACTAACAACAACTACCTATCTTCAGGTCTTATGTATGTACCTACTTAAGATTTAAGGCCCACTAAGATACGTCCGCTTACGCGTCGTTTCAACCGTTCTCACGTCATTTCGTGAACAGGCGAGACAATATTCTTGCTATTCTATGTAGGTGATTTCCGCGCAGACTCTCCGACATTGTCTTATTTAATCAGAAAAACTACAACTACATACCTAGCTGAGCTCAAAATCGGTGGGCAAACGAGGCTGGAAACAAGGAAAAAGCTAAACGGGCTTGTAGCGAGAGAACGCGTCGATTTCCTCTGGCGTGTAGGGCACCTTTGGTAGGTCACACGGTGGCGTATTCTGGAACCCACACGCGTACTGCTGGAAAGCCGTACGTCCGTCACGATCGTAGCAGCGATAAACGACTCCCATCACGTCCGAGGTGCCCCACGGTCCGTGCTTCGGTCCATTGCGATCGAGGACGTCTTCGCCGACACTGAGCTGCCGACCGTTGTCGGTTTGGCAGCCTATAACAGCAGTATACGCAAAAACAATCTGAAAAAAACACGATGTTTACCGAATCATAAAATCATAAAAAGGAAGGAATCATAAAAACAGAAAACTTGGAGCCTAATTCCTAATTCTCCGACCGTAAAGGGCAATTATGTTTTTAGGCTCACCGTAGACCTCAAGCTTTCCGTCAGTGCAGCGATGCATGAGGTTGTTGGTGATGAATTCGGCACCGTTCGGATGGTCTTCTCCGTCGGCATAGCATGAGCTCGCACGCTTTGACCTGCTAAGAGCAGCAACTGAAACTTGGGAACTTGTGAGCTCACAATTAAGCAACTTCAACCCACCTGCGCCCACGGAAAGTGCGAAGGTCAACATCGACAGAAATATGAGGCAACGCATGACCGCACGGGAAGGAATTTCGGGAACTAGGACGCAGTCAACAACGGAAAGGCGTGGTGACCGTCAGAAACTGGCCGATTCGTAAGGAGGTCGTCCATTACGTCCGAGAAGAACTGGTATTCGCACGATACGCGTACTAATCTATCCACTGCTCCCACAAATACTCCGGCGTGCACGCACTTTCGTGGAATTTCGGAGCCACAGACGAACAATTTTTGCCCAGATGCAGATAAACTAAGGCGTTTACCCTGTCATGCCGTTAACGACTTTCATATCCCTTCTCGATTGATGCGAAAAGCGTCTCGCGCCGCTCGCTACCCAAATAAATGTTGGTAAGTAGCTAAGTCGCTTCTAAAAGTTCAAAAACTAATCCCCAGAAGTGGCCTGCAAACATCGACATAGAGCATGCAGCCAAAGCCGCTGGCCATGTATGGTCTTGCTGTGAAACACAAGAAAACGAGAACGGCTAGAGAAAATGATGCTATTCTAGCTTCCACATCACGGCCGAATGCAACCTAGAATGATGAAAAGCTCCAAAGGCACCGGTTGCCACCTTGTTCGTCAAAGAATTTTGGGAGAATCCATTTCAAGACCGATTTTCGGGCGTTTCCCATACGTTTTTTCGTTATCTGTTTCCGCTATACTATCCGCTATTTGTTGTGGCTGAAGTCCCAAGAGTCGACGGTACAAAAGATTACATTTTTATGCCACACTTATAAAGTGGATTCAGTTAAACAACATTGTCATTTTATACAGCAGGCGTCGTGAGGTTTGACGGTCGGTCCATGCGCTCTGCGGCGCGACGAACGCTCATGCGTACGTTGCGAGTCGTTGCGGCCTGCTTCGGTGCGACCACGCGGGACGTAGGGCGCCCGGAACGCTTGCCTCGCGGAAGCTGCGGCTTGTTCAGCGACGCGATCGGCGAAAGGCGACTGTCCGGGGCTCCTTTGCCCGCAGCGAGCGCCTTGTTGTCGCGGGCGAAATGAGTGCGTGGACGGACGTTCGTGGCCTAAAAGGGTAATCGTGTCTTATTATTAGGACCTCATGGAATGCCTAGCACACCAATAGAGATGATTTAGGCAGACGCGACACCCTGCGTACGTACGCTGTACCATACTGACCACCCCGTACCGTACTCCGTACCTTAGAGTAGGGTACGGCCCATTATTAAAGCCGTACTTCGGCCCGTAGTAGGGCGTTTTAGCCAGAACAATGCCGTTTCGGGTCACTAATCCGGCCCGGATCAAGATCCTCGATCAATCCCTACCTGCAACGGCGTCGCAGCGGCACGCTCTCGTCGCGGGCGGTTCGTGCCTCGCGACGCGCTTCGTCCGTGCGTATCGTATCGAGTGCGGCGCGGTGCAGCGCCGCGTTGAACACGTACGACTGCGCCCTGCTCGGGATTATACTCCACCGACGACTTATCCTTGGCATTCATGGTGGACTTCCGGGCGCGGCGTCGGCCGGCAGAAGGTCCCGGTGCGCCGTCTGCAGCGATGATTTTGCGGCGCGGCACGGTACTGCGGCGCACTGGACGGCGGGCTCGGCGGACCGTGTTCGTTGTTGGTTCAAAGCGGCGTCGTCCTCCCATGACTGGCGCGAGAGTGGAACCAATTGAGGGTCCACTGCTTTGCTCCTCTTTGACGTCCGATGCGTTGAGGTCGTCCATGACACTGCGGCCCACGCGGCGTTTGCCCACGCCTAAACAAATACGTCTGAAATTGACTAAAAATCTGCGTTGTCGATAGGAATCGGTGGACGCTTTCCGATTTCGACTCGAAACAAAACCGATTATTGCTGCGGTTTCGGTTCTCGGCCCACCCTGACCCGTACCATTATGCTATTCTTATTCGGCGTTCATACCAGGCCATGGTCCTGGGGGTATAAGTGGTCCTGAGCCTGGGGTAAAAGACGCCTATCTCGACTTCCAAGAGGCTTAGGCTGACGAATTATTGCGAGTTTTGTCCTTAAAGTTCCCTTCAAAAGTTCTTCTAATCATCAACGCAATTACATCTTCCCTGTTTCTTTGAATTCCTAGGAGTTGTAATTTCCGTAGGGACCAGGGAGTCTTGCCAGCTTCCTACGGGGAAAAACTGGGTGCGTCCTGGATCTGATCCCGGTCCTATGGCCCTAGGGGTCTATGTCCTAGTACCCATGAGAACGTGCCCAGCCCTAGTGCGTACCTGCTCGACTGCCAGTGGGAATCGGTCCTAAGCGTTCAGCCGTGAACGGTTGGCCACTGCGCTTCTTCGCCGTTCTGGTCCCTCAACGGATCCGTCCAGCCGCCATCTGTTCTACGGCGGCGCTACGCTTGGCGCGTCCGATAGCCGGCTTGATCGGAGCGAACTTCTTGTGGTCCTTACGACTGCTGCTGCGCGGACGGTTGTCGACAGGAGAACTTTTCTTCCGTACTGCTCGTGGGAGGTCGCGATGCGGTGAGAGGTTCTTCTTGAGAGCAGCGCCTCGACGAGTGATCGTGCGGAAGGCGCCTTCGCCCGCTGAAAGAAGCAGTAAATGTTGAGCAGAATAATGGGATCAACTTCTGTTCTAAGCCACTCACATCTTCGTTGTCAATGCCAATTCAGTACCAACTGCGTGGCAAAAAAATGCAGCAACCTTTAACGACAAAGGTCGGATTGAATCGTACTTCAACCAGCTAGGATTCACATGCCTTCAAAACGTTCTTCAGTCGTTTGAAATTTTGAAGGCGAGAGTAGCGACGCGCACGTGCACTCATCCGTATTTTTAGGGTTTACAAAATTTTATGTTTTCGTTATTTTTCGGGCTTATCTTGTTACGGTTCTTTACCATCACGGCCTTTGCGCACCACTGTTCGAAGCTTTTCGCTGCGAATAAAAACAATAATCCAGATCTTCTTGTGTCATGCAAGGACGTGTGGCTGGGCGGGTGCTTACCTTTAGCCATGGGGTCCACTAACACGCTGTCTGGTTCTTGGCTGAATACCGGATATTCGGAACGTTCTTGACCGAGTGTTGCTGCTCCACGGCGCATAGTAGACATTATGAAGCTAGTTGATGTTCTGAAAATGACCATTTAAACGTTAGTGCTTGACAGTGAAAGTTATGGAGCCTCGGCTGGAAGTGACTAAAGCTAAAAAGGCGACGAATGCGTCGAAAATGTCGGCGTAAATAAACACGCTTGCGAAAAGGAATCGACGTCCGCGAGAGAGCGTCGCCTGCACGCATTCGGCTACTTGGCGTAAACAAGTCGACGGGCGGTTCTCCGGGGGCGCTGGCTTGGTGGCAAATAAGATTGCGCAAAGAGGAAACAAACAACCCGTTGGATCGATTTTTAGCAGCAATACCTACGCCATCAATCTGGCAATTTCAAGCAGAACTATCCGGAGAATACGCAACATTATCAGGTGTACTTTCGGACCTTCTGACCTACTCGGCCACGCATATAATCTTTCAAAGAAAAAAGCCATGGTCTTCGCATTCCCATTTTAGCATTTTCCCTGAAGCTACGTACAATCGTTACGGAACAGAGCAGTCAAGAGAAAGGCATGAAACAACGAGAATTATGGCAGCGTTTTGAGAAGAAGAAGAAGCAGATTTGACGAATTTTCCTTGGAGCAAAGTATTGGATAGCGGTGCCGTTTTACACGAAATGGACAAAGCCCCTCTAAAAAGGTTAAATGTACCGCTTCATTTTTAACGTAACGGGTAACGTAACGTAATGAGCCTACCAGATAGCTGAAACCGCTAGCTAGAGCATAATGTTTAGCTTATCCTGCCCTTCGTCAACGGTGTCGGTGTCAGAGGTAACGATCATCGGCGGTGCGCGCAGAAACTGCTGAAAAAACATGCCGCTCGCGTTATGGGATTTTCACGACAACCCACGGTGGATGCAGCAAAAGGCTACAAGCTCAGGTCCGTAAGAGGAATCCGTTGGCCCGCACAAATCAGAATTTTTACCAGAACATAGGCAGGTTAGCAACGTATTGGTCGCTCGTTCTTAGCAAAGCACGCGACGTTCTACATGTGCAACGGCGGCTACAAAGGAAAGTCGCTGCGCTGCGTTCGCTGAAGCGTTACTTCATAGCGAATTCGAAATCGAAGATGAAGCTTTCACGAAAGAATGCAAAAAAAATCTGTACACTTTTCATGCCTAATCTGCGTAGGATGCAGCGGTTACAAATATCTGGATAATACAGCTTGAAATCGATGGGTTCGTGACAGAGATTATGAGATGAGGGCTAACGCAAAGATGCGGCATTGGAACAAAAACTGTACAAACCTTTCCGGTAAGCGTGTCAATGAAATGTCTAGCTAGTTTTATTAACGAGGATAATGCACAAGGAAAGACGTGCTATTCCTTTCGGAAAAGACGGACGGCCTTCTGTTTGTAGTCGATGTCCATGCAGAGTCCCAATTGTTGCATCGCCTGCACGCCGAGTACGTTCACGTCAGCAAAGTGCGAGGCGGACTTGTGGCATTCGACGAAGCAAGAAGGGTCCTGAAACTGAGCGAGCATTACGCAACTCGCTTCCATGCATTCATGGAGAATCCCAACGTAAGGGTATCACGTTGATAGGACGTGTTCAGAAAAAAGGGGCCCCAAACGCGATGAGCACGCACCAAAACAGCATCAGATCATGAATTTTCGAAATTTCTTAATGCCCTGCACAGTTCAAAAACACCAGGGGTTAGCTTCGTCTTTTTTATACTATACTGAAGGTTGTCCCATTAGCCGGCTACAGAGAATCCGTGCAACAGGCCAAACTATGGGCACACACTCATGCAGTGCCGAATGCTACTGGATGCAGGGAAATTCAGAGAGCATGCCATGCTGAGCGCAAACATGCCTTTTTAGCAACGCATGTGCCCGTGCCTAACTTTAATGCGCCGATGCATGCGTGCAGTAATGCGAATAACGGAGGAAACATGCGGGCGTGGTGGCATTGTGACATCTAAGCGTTCCTGGACTTTATTGCTATCCCATATTGGATTAATTATCTGCAATTCTAAAATAAAAGCATTGTTGGCTTATACGGTTCAAGTAGCGTGAAGGAAACCTACAATGGTTTCCTTCGGCTGCCGAACAAAGCCTAATAAAGTGTCATATAACTGCCGGCGATCTACCACCTACTAACTGCAAGCCAATGGAAGCAGCAAACGGGTGCGCCTGTGGTTCCGCTATTAGTGGCCGAATGGGAACGTCAGTCTGCTGGAAGCGAGGCAGCATCCGCTGTGTCCCTCAGCCAGCTGGCAAACACGACTGGCGAACGCGTGGTGACCCCGAACGATGACCCGCTGGGAGTGTCCAGCTGCCGCTGGTGCGGTCTTTGTTGGCCCACATGACCCTTTCGAACGCTGTATGCAGTGTCCGCAGCTGAATGAATTTGAGAGCGTAGCGTGGATAATTGGTGGGCGTCTGGCCTCCTTTGTCGCTTTTTACAAAATATAGTGCACTTGACCGGCAACAATGCACCGGGCAACAAAAGACAGATGAAAGGTTCACTCAAGGGCGGGCAATGGGCATAGCAGGCGCGGAAATTGAATGAGCTTTTTTCCAGGGGATGACTGGGTCGATTGGGCTGTATAAAGTATAAGAAATCCCTTTCTTAGTGGGTAGACCACAACACTGACATTAACCCAGTTCGACCGGAAACTCACTTGCCTTTAATTGCAAGACAATCATCTCAGGATCCCTACTTTGAAACTCCCTACCGGTCACACCACAGAAACGATCGGAACACGAAAAGAAGTTCGATGGTTCGGTCAAAAGCATCGACTCAAATGTAGCCATGGACTACTAGTAAGTTCAAGAACGGTTAATTTCGTATCCGCTATGATTGTAATTCCTGTGGGTTCAGAACGGTAAATTCAGCAATAAAATGAGTAAAATGCAACCTGCGTTTAGGTCGCGTTTAGATCCCGCACTTTTTTTATTTTAGCCAGCTCCTGGCCGTCGGCGCGAGAAGACCGTCATTTGCGACGAACACACCAAGAACATGCTGCGTGCATGCAACGTGCACCCTGAAGTCTCTGCGAAATAACCGGGTTTCAAGCTCAAATTAACCGTATCGGCAACCGGCACCCTAGCATAATCTGTACCGTACTCACCCTATCCATACCATACTCCGTAACGTACTGACCCTATCTGTACCAACTCCGTACCGAACAGTACGGCGCGCCAGTACGGGCCGAGGGTATGGCACGAGTACGGACCGTATTATTGATACATACCTATCGATTAAAGGGAGCCGCACCGTATTCCGTACTGGCCGACCCACACGTACCGTACTCCGTACCTATAGTATGACGCTGCGGTACCGGCGTACCACCTGTACGGTTGCCGATCCTTAGCATGAATTTCGTTAGTGTGCTTTGTGTGCGGCTACAGATTGCATTAGGACATGCGTCTAAATTTTTTACTTTCACGTGTTGAAGGGATACTTGTGGCTCCACACTCTTTCGTAGAAACCAAGTGGATATATGGTCGAATAGCGTTTTCTATCAAGTGCGCATTCAGAGTTGAGACGTTTGCATTAACCGCTAGCAGGTGCTTCCCATTTAAGGGAACTTAAAGGGCTAATCATGTTGTAATTAGAAGAACCCGGGACACCTGTTCTTCCATCGGTTGTGCCCGTTTGCCGCAGGTGCTTCGTAGGTTGCGACTGACGGTGTTCTACGGTTGTAAAAGGGCTTTTTCAATCATTTTCCCTTTGGTCGAAGGGTCGTTCCTCCCGATGTCAGAATAAATCGAGAATTTTTGGTAAAAAACTGAAACCGCTTCTTTTCCAAATTTTGCCGACCTGATTGGACGTTCACAGGTGCGTTTACGTCCCGAAATTTATCAGTACATTCGTTGCTATTCGGAATTGCTGCTATTGCCCTAGGCCCCTTTGATTGTTTACGATACTTGAAAGATGAAATTGCATGGATTTCTAGCCCCAAATTATAGACCGTGCTCGCTTCAGGAGCGTTTTCACACTTCAGATGTCGTCAGTTGTTAACTGGAACGAATTCTGGGGTCTGACTGGCGAGACGCTAGAGCTGGCAGCTTTCATTGCGATACAGCTGAGCATGGTCGTTTTCCTCTTGCGGAAGGGTCGGAAAGACGCGGTGTTTCGCGAAGCTTTCTACGTGCTCTTTGTGGCGGTGACCATCGTCGACAGCGCTGCAGTCGTAGTGGTAAGGGCTTTTCGGTAACTAGAGGTGCCAACTCTATCGGTAAATGTTCAAGCCGTTGTGTTTTTTTTGGTTTTTTTGTGAAAAATATCGGTCGCAAGGTATTAAAAAACGATTTCAACGTCCAAAAAAAACTGGGAAAAACAACGGTTTAAAAATGCGACAGAAAAAATATAAAAAGACAAAAAACCAAAGAGGTTTAACGCATTAAAGTGGGGGATATGATACGGTTGCCCCCTGTAGGTTTGTACAAGGGGGGGGGTAACCGTACCCTTAACGACACTTGAGTATTCTGTGTGTCTCAATATTGTCGCCTTGAGGATGAGAATAAAGCGGACGTCAACATTTCGTTTCAGAGTCGTTTACACGAGTACAACTACCGCATCTTTGTGATTAGCCAGCTAATGACACCAGCAAACCTCTTCGATAGCGTCGCGGCGCATTTCCAGTCGTACATCCATACGACGATCGCGGTGAATCGCTTTACCGCCCTGTGCTTCCCGCTTAGGCACTCGCGCATTTGGCGTGGGCGGACCGTCTACGCACTGATCGTCATTTTTGCCTTCGCTTCAGTATTGCTTGGTGCGGGCATTTCTGAGTATTTCACCATCGTCATGACATCATCGCCTTTGTCGACGGTGCCTGTAGGTGTCTTAGCGTGCTGCCGCCTAGTTGGCGTAAGGAAGTCATAAGAGGAAGTCATGCCGTACTCGATGCCCGACAGTTTCGTCCCCAGCACGTTCAGTCCCAGCAGGTTCCGTCCCCAAGACATCGGGGTCCTCGGGATACTTCGATCCCGACATTCGGTCCCGATCCCGATCCCGAAGGGATACGTCATGACGCAACGTCTCATTACCAAAACTTCCGTCCCCGCGGAGATGTCATAACATGACGAGCCGGACGCTGCGCACGCACGCGTTGAGGTTACGGGCAAATCCTGGGACGTGAATGACCTGGAGGCGGGAAATGTCGCGAATGGTCCGTACTGGAACGATACAGAGTTCGCTGCGGGGAGATCTGGCTGCCTGATACGATCGGTACGTTGTGGCGCTGGTACGGAACCATGGAGCGTATGGCATGGGTCTAACACAGCGCCTCGTACTTCTATGGTACGACCCGTACCGGTACGAACTTTAATGCAGCGATACGGTACGCACACCGCCGCCGGGACGGACTCCAGCAAGGGCCGCTTAAGACGAAACTTAGAAATAGCGGAGAACGGACACCTCCGTTCCGTGTCCTGTTCCGTCATAACAACCTCGTGCGCTTTTCCGTATTGTGCTGGCTCGAAAAGCCCTACCATTTACTCGTGAACGTGAAACGGATTTTTGCCTAAATAGCGATTTAGTACTTCATTTGGTCCGCGTCATCTTGCACAGTGTACGTTTTATGTTGCTCAGTCAGTTTCGTGCTCAGTACGTGCACCGTCTTCAGGATGGCATTCGTGCGCCACAAGGCGTCCGGGCCAGAAGTGCGATTATTTGGTAAGTCGCGACTACCCTAGCATGCTCAATGGCGCATAGGCACAGGATTTCGGGCGGTTTCCGACTTACCGATTTCCGAGAAGTTGTCGCGACCTTTAGGAGCAGAGAAGTTTCCAATTTAACAAGTTCCCGTGCCGGAACGGCAGTACCGATCATACCAATGTAAGGGGAAAGTAGTCCTTTTTTTGACAATATTTAAGCAAAAATGGACGGAGTGCCTGAGGGAACTCCATGCAACTAGGTAAACTACTAAATTGCCTTCGAGCTTTTGGGGAATTTTCATAGTCGGACCAACATGAAGCGCAATTTAAAGAAAGATGGATAGCAGCTGCGGTGGGCCGGTTCCAGGATTTCTGGAACATTATTGACAAACGCGCCATAAATACAACAGCCGCATTTCAGTTCATTCACTCGTATTGCTTGCGCTGCACATGTGGCTCGGCTTCATCAATTTCGTGAACGCCACGGACGAGTTTGCGAACTTAGCGCCCGAGTTGAAGATAAAGAGCTTTAAGTGGCTACAGATCCGCAGGGAGGTGTTCATAGATGGCCTCGGCGAATTCTTGTACAAGTTGCTCGCTGATTACCCGAGCCGGGAACTCGCTAAACGGATTTTCGCATTAAGCGGTTCTATTCTGCTGCTTCTTGTCAGGTAAGCATCGTCTCATATACTGCTGCTCAAAACGTGTGACCACTTCGAAAAAAGGGCTTTGTTTTTTCCTACTACGTGTTGAGTAAGAGGCATGTCGATAAATTTTCTCGTTTCCACTCGGAACTATGAAGGTGCCACTTCTTTGACTGAGCGAGCCCACTAAACATGAGGCGGCTCAACCTCGCGTGGAAGCAAAAACATTAGTGGCGTCTGACTTTTGAAGCAGCAGCCGTCGTTGGCGGTATATCTTTGTTAACATGCTCAATATTAGTGTCCGCATACGCGAGGAGTACTTCCGCTTTTACTTCACCACTTCGGGCGACAAGTCAACTAGCATCGTCTCTAGCACTCAAGGAACAGTGTCGTCTCGGAGGCGTTCGACACCACGACATCTTACTCAGAACTTTGTACGCGATTAGTCTCCCCAAACTCTGTCGCTTTTCGTGATCAGTTGTCGTCAGCTTATTACAGCGAACAGGCAAGAGAAGTCTGATTCACACTGACTTTCTAACTGTCATAGCTCGCTCGCCGTTTCGCGACTAGCGTAGCGAGAAAGAAAAAGCGTGCTGTAGACAAAATATGCTTTGCTAAAACAGTGCTCTTGCAGGATCGTTTAGTGAGCGACTGTTAACGATGCAGTGTTAACATAGTTATGGCTTTGTTTCCACCTGGAATTTAGGCGGGGCAAAGTATAGGGCAAACACAGAGATCTTTGAAAAGTACCAACGAAACAAAGACACATTTTCGGCTTTGGCCGACGGCAAACGCCGACAGGTAAAGTCCTCTTTCCACTTACGACATGTAATGGTAAGCACAACAGGCAAAGGTGCCCCTTGCCATGCCACTACTGGCCGAACTAGCAACGCCCACGGCCCAGGACAAGCAGTACGTCTACTAGCGGGTCTGTAAAGGTAGGTTCATGTGTTGAGGTCGGCGCTTGCGCCAGGTTACGAGTAGGATGACGTGGGCCTCGACCATCTCGTACCCAATGCCGTGCTGGGTCAACAACGCCAGTGTCCTGACAAACGGCACGGGACGGCAAGAGTGCAGAATTTTTGGCGCATGGCGTGTGCTGAATTGACCCCTCCCTTTCCATTCCGTAAGCATGGGAAACGGCACGGCACGTCGCGCCGTTTCTGGTTACGCTCCGGCCTCCACTAACATTCTAACCTGCGTGTTATGAACGCGGGGTGGGCGTTGCCGAGTTATCCCAATAACGCGGACCGTGAGCGTTCTTGTTGAACTTTTCCGCTATAGCGCAGTAATGACGGACAACGCGCAAGACTGCCATGTTGGTTCATTCATGCATATCAACAACTACAAAGTTGTTCAAGAAACAAGAAAAAATGCAACTTCAGAAGTAACTCTGCTTCTGTAAGATCATGGGAGTCGCATCCCCTGTGAAAGACGCGCATGGTGCCGTGCTCCTCGGAGACGACCACGAATAAAGAGTTAGAGAGAGTGCTTGCGTACAGCGCCGAATTGTGCCGCGTCCCTCGGCCCTGCACGGTCCTCGACAACTTGCTTCGATCGTACGGCAGGTGAACCTGGCTTGCGCGAACGAACGGTTCACTGCCGGCGACGTCGATCACTGCCGCTCCGTCGTGTCCGTCGCGACGCGTAGTAAACAGCCGAAGCAACGACCCTCTGGTTAGCGGTTCGCCGACGGAATGATGTTCCTTGCAGATCTGCCTCAAAAACGAGTCATTCCCTTCTGGGATTATCAGCGTCCCTCCGACGTGAGCGGCTGCCATTGACGCTATCTCGCCAACAAGACTAAAACGTCATCGCTTAGAGAGAGACAATCACGCTACAAGGAAGAAGGGTGTCCTCTAATGCCGCTTGGCAAGCAGGATGCTCTATGATGCGCTCCTCATTAGTCTTACCTGAGGAGAACTGACTGTCTTTGCGCGCCTGTAATCGCAACTGCGGCCGACGATGTTGCTGGGAGAGACCTGAAGCACAGCACAGTGAATGCCACTCACTCTACAAGCAACATAAACGTACCTGATTGCATGTGTTTGAACTTGCATCTCAGGAACCAGAACTGAGGTCGAATTTGAGACGGCGAGGGACCTAAAATCAAAGTTTTTCTTCGGACCGGTCGAGTATATGACACGAAATTAAAGGCATCCAAGCATCCTCACATTGTTTCGAGAGGTTTGGGGCTGCAAACGCTTCTGATGCCACTTATTTATGCTGAGTTGGACCGAAGAAACATGAAAAGTTCAGACTCGTTTAAGCAGACCACTTGAATTCAGGCTCAATAAAATTTGGACTCGATTAGAGTCGGTCAGTGTTGTGCATTCATCAGTCACTTCATCTTCATCTTCATCACTTCATCATGATGATGATGGAAGTGCAACTTCATCTGTAATGAAGTCCGATGACGAAATGATGATGAAGTGATGAAGTTTTTAGTCGGGTGATGAAGTGACGAAGTTGCGGTTCATCAGTGATGAAGACATATGATGAACTGACGATGAAGTGATGAAGC
This sequence comes from Aphelenchus avenae, assembly GCA_020875895.1. Classification (NCBI taxonomy): domain Eukaryota; kingdom Metazoa; phylum Nematoda; class Chromadorea; order Rhabditida; family Aphelenchidae; genus Aphelenchus; species Aphelenchus avenae. The sequence goes on along the minus strand of JNEY01000152.1, from coordinate 194,637 downwards.
CATTTATTACCAAGAGATGATGAAGAAGTTCCACTTCATCATCTGACTGAAAACTTCATCACTTTATCATCGGACCAAGCGATGACGATGAAATTCTACTTCATTGTGATGAGCCCAGGTGATGAAGTGATGTTGGAGTCAAATTAATGCTTGCGCAAAGCGCATTTGTTTATCTCCACTTTGCTGCCTTGGTGGCAGTCGTAATACGGATCCGTCCGCTCGGCGGAACGCCAAGCGACTATTGATCTCGGGCGTACGTGTTGACCAGCGTCACTCACGCCTCACGCGTGAGCCAATAGAACTCGCTATAAAGGCCCACGTCTCTGCAGCAAAGTAGCTCAGTCGTCGTCGCAAATTTTAGGCCCAAGGCCCTGCGTCACTCTCCACACGTCTATCAGTATTTCGTCTTTGTCTTCCGCATACAAGGTAGTGTTTTTGTGTTTTGTTCTTGCCTTCATTAGGGAATTTGTGTCATTAAAGAAAAGCGCTTCAAGCTGTTACGGGTTACCGGCGTCGACTATAAGCTAGGTTGCTGCAGTGACTTATAAGCTAGGAGACGCAGAGTATTCCTACAGTGATGAAGGTTTGCGTCCGGCGATGAAATGATGAAGTGACGCTTCATCAGAGATGAAGTCAGATGATGAAGTGATGAAGTTACTAGGCCGCTGACGTTGTGATGAAGTGGCACTTCATCGACGATGAAGTAACGATGATGAAGTGATGAAGTTTTTTGAAATGCACATCACTGCTGTCGGTCCTGTGCGTTCCGTCGACCATGCACCCCCTTTGTTGAAGTCACACCAGACCCATCGGTCTCGATTTCTCCGACTTGGCACACGTAAACTTACCGGTGTCGCCTTCGTCGGAAATAGACCAAAGCAGGAACAAAAAGCGTAACAACCAGCACAATAGGTCCAGCAGAAGCCACAATGACGAAGATGAAGTCTAGAAAGCATGAAGTCACGGCCTTCGTTACGACGTACCCGAGCTCCGCTCTGGCGAAACATTGTTGTTGTAGGACGTTTGAAATATCCCAAGTCCACACGGACCACTCACATGGTTCGTAAATTGCTTAAGCATTGGCGTCTTCCACGGCCCAAATGGCTTGTAATCGAGCATATCCTGAAATAATCGTTCAAGAAGCAAGACTTGGCCTAACCAAATTACCCATCCCTCCAGTTAGCTCTCCCCTCCAACTGAACATTCATTAACCCCCCCCCCCTCAGTTTCCCCCTGTATCTCAGGATAAAACGACATCTGCACTAAGGGAGTTGGCCAGAGACACATTTTGATCATCAAGTCCGATAAATTCACAAACATGACCAAACAGACATGTGGCGTGAGCACGCATCACAGGGGTTCCGAAAAAGTCTCGACGGGAAAAAACCTACCTCCTTGCCGTCGATGTGCGAATACCAGAGAGAGAGGTTCAGACCAAGTGGTTGCCATTCCTGGCCGAGAATCACTTTCTCGTCTTCTTGGTTCGTAAATACTCCCAAATCGGCGGTAAAACCACGCAGCTTCCACGCTCGCGAGAACTGCCTCATGAAGTCTTCGACGTACTTCTGATTCGCTGCTTGGTTTCCGGGCCACGTTCGGGCTTCCGTGACCTCCAGGAATGTGGAGCGCAAAATCCCGACGATTTCCGGATCCGTTCCGTTTACGATTTCCTTTGCTCGTTGATCGGATCTTCCTTCGCAGAGCTGAAGAGCCGAGGACGGTGCACAAAGGTTGATTCTTCCGTAAACTTCTAAATTGGACTAAACGCTGTAGTTGCCGCCTTTTTGGAAATCGAGCCATGTCAAAGGATAGAACAAAAGGGATCCAAGCGGGCTGAACAATAGGGTCTTGGAAGATCTTATAAGAAATGGCGTACGCTTGTATTAGAGATCGGCATGACACCCACGATAGACGGCCGAACCAACAGGACCCCTCCCGGACCGGGATCCCCACACCTGAGCCGGTGGAAGCCGAGGTTTAGTACCGATCACTGGCTCAGAAGTCGACTTTTATAGCGGGAGGACCGCCCCTGGCCGATCACCGAAACGATTTGACCCCCACTCCCTCCGGACCGAGGACCCGAATCGTACTGTAAGTCTTCGTCATCGGCATATTATCACTTCGGGTCACCCAACCCTAGCTTATAGGATGGACAAAAAACGGAAAACTAGATGTGGTGGTCAAGCTCGGTAGTATCTTCGCGGTTTCCGCGGGTCGAAGGATTCGTACTAGCTGAAAAGTAACGACTCCACCATGTGGCCGGGGCGGCGAAAGGTCGAGTCCTTAAGGCCTCGAGTCTTTTTCTCGGCCTGTGCGGTATGTTGGATGTGGCTGGGGCCGTCGGCAGACGAAAATTTTCGGGCTTGCATACGTATTTAGGTAGCTGTTCCCCGGATACGGGTACCCGGCAACCCACGCGACCTTGCTTACCGAGCTCGTAGTGATGTGCGTCTTTCATATTCGCGAGGACGGTGTCGCCAAAGCGCATTGCTTGATTCCAGAAAACCGCTGCGTAGAAGTGATACCCGTAGCCCTTCATGCACTGCATGCACGGGCCGTCGCATCTCTCGTAGGTTTCGAATCCAAGAATATAATCCGAGTGTATGACTTGAAACGAGTCAAGTGTGAGAATGAAGGCGAAATATTCGGCTGCGTTCATGATCGCGATCTAGAAGAGCACGCGGTTAGCAGCAACATTGCTGTCGTGTAGGCAATGGCCAAAGGTCCACAAGGTCAATGCGCAGACTCATTTGCTCGGACCGCCACCGAATTCTCCGCGAATCGGTCAAGGCGCATCGGACCGACCTGACGACATACGCATTAAAAACGCAGCTTCAGGAGGCGGTTGACGTAAGCGGGTCATTAAGTTGAGGGATACAGGAGAATTTCTCAGCGGGGCTTCCGAATGTTGAAAAACCTCAACCTCTTCCTCGACCGGGCTCGCCAGCAACCGTCAACCTGAACCTCAACCTCAATCATGGCCATCAATAACCTCAACGTCAATCTCAACTCTGGACACGAAAGGTTCAAAATATAAATATAGTGTAAAACCGATCGATATCGGTTTTATGGCTAAGTCTGAAGACAAAGAGGGCAAAAAGAAAATGTTTATCGCTTCGTGTTATACGATGTGCACAGCCGATAAACAGCCGCCGACGCGAGGAGCTCTATTAACGCTAAGCTTTACGTTCTCCGACGATCCGACTGCAGTTGTAGTCCGAGTACTCGCTTCGTTCGGCTCCCTGAAAAACGTGTCTCAGTCACGGAAGGCCTTTGGATGTTGAACTGACATCGATAGTATGGACTTCGTCCTCCGACTGGAGTTACCTAACTGCGAGGCAGCGTACCTGCACAAATTTGAGGTATTCCCGAGCTTTACGCGGGCTGAGCTGTTAAACAGCACTTGCGCATTTTTCCCGATGTCGCCGAGCGAGAAATCGGGCGATAGTTTCAGCTTTTACTTCCATAACTGGCGGTTTCTGTCCCGTCAAGTCATTCCTTCTACACTTACTGGTGTTTTCGCCAAGGTCGGGGCCTCGCCAAGTTTGTCTTAATGTACCCCGCTGCTTGCGCCTGCGTCGCAGGTTCCATTGCGTTGTTGCTTCTGACTCCCTAACTATTTATTTATGCTGGAACTATTAAGCAAAAATTAAATTTTTCTGTGTTCAGCACGATTTTTTTATGAGATGGACAGCTATTCACTGAACTCAGGAATGTAAATTCGCGTGCGCAGCATATCGTGTATGTCCTCGGGATTTATGCTAATCAGATTACCTTCTTTGGTTGATTTACGTCATCTTAGGGACATACGAATATGGAAATCCGCGAGCATCGCAGTGAGAGCTTTAGGATTCTGAAGGTAACGAGTTCCACGAAATAGTTCTTTGCCGTCTTGACATTGTTCTTAATACACGTTGTTTTTAGAACGAAGCGACGATTGCAGTCATTCAACAAGGGATGCTGATGATAGTGGTCGGCGGAGTTCTTGGCCACGTGGTGCCTTTGGATACGGCTGTACCCGTGGTTTACGTCTTCGCCCTCTTCATCGGAGCTGCACTGTCGATGTGGGCGTTTGGTGCCGTTAGGGGAGAGGTGCCGCTAATGGTGCTTCTTCACGTCTTCTTCCAGGTATCGTTGGGGACACCATGAGCGAGCTGTGAGAACGACAATGGATGAACCGATGGACCTGCGGGCCCCAACCCCGACCTCGACCCTCCCCCGCTTCCCTGCTCAAGCGGTCCTCTAGAGGCCAAGGCAGACCCCGACTATTGAATAGGATATCCGAAAACCACGTCAAACGAGAGGACACCCTTTGCGTACAAAATCTGGACAGGCCAATAGTTTACCGCCAGAGCGCATCATCTATCGAACAGTTAAGAAGCACAGATAGTCCCGTAGTAGATGATTTTAAAGCCAAAATTTCCACGTAGGGGCTAATAAGAATTACTTCATACCGGAGCATGGACCCGTCGCCCTATTACGAGCGCCCGTCGGAGGGCGAGGCCTAGTGTAGCGCCCCTGACATTGCTAGTGCTGAATGCGCGGAACTTTACACTAGGTTGTATGTTCCCCAGAATGTTTCGGGACACCCCTCGGTTTCCCCAACCGAGACCGCGGCTCGGTCCATCTCTGCGGTGTTGTCATAATCCATCGAAGTTCCGGACCGGCGAGCCGGCCTTACCCTAGGGCCACGCGATAACCACTGCGAATGGTCATGATGTGCTTTCAGATGCTCCTGGCGATTGTCTTGATTACGTTAACGTCGACGAAAACATTCGCAATCGTTTACCGACTTTCGGACGACACGCTACCGGACTGGAAGAATTTTCTTGAGGGATGTCTTGCCGAGACCCATTGTCGAAAGCTTATGAGTAAGTTGGAGCTCAAAGCGCAGCTGTAGGATGACAAACTTCAGACGTCGCCAAGGCCGGTGTAGGCTTCACGTTGTTGCTGTTGACCTGGCTTACGGCTACCGCTGCGTGGCGCGTGTTCGGCTACTACAACTGCATTTACCACCGTAATAACAAGGAGAATAACACCGCGGCCGTCAAAGAGGACAAGCCATTCTCTTTTTAATCGTGTCCGTGTCGATAATCTGAACCGTTTTGTGCTTGAGCAGGTTTTATCACACTGTACCTTTAAAAAACGTCTTTACCTACCGTATCCCTGACGTACCACGCAGCACAAATAAGCTTTCGGTCCACTTAGTTTCGTTACAATGGGTTCGGTTATGCCTTGGAGTCCCAAAGGCTTAGTTTGACCGCGTATAGCCCAAGCATAGTTCTAAGTCGGCGGAGCTATAGACCCGAGCGTTCTATCTCTAAGTCTAAGCTTAATCGCGTAGATCCCAAGGCTAACACGGCGTAGCGAGCGAGGTTTGATGGTGCAGTAAAAGCCATAACCCGCTTGAACGACGTTTAAATAAGGCTAACAACAGGGCTGGATTCTGATTCTGAATTCTGATTCTGAAAATTCTGAATTCTGACGTTTTGGCCCATTCTGTATTCTGAATTCTGAAAAAAGGGCAAAAATGTCAGAATAAGCACTAGGTAAAATGGCCCGCCGCTAGGCGCCGCCCAGAGCGAATTTTGGCTATATTTCTCAAATTTGCACCTAAAATTTCGTTGGTATCGCCTGCGGCGGGCCTATTTTCAGCTCGGTCTTGAACATATTTAACCACATTTGCCCATTGCCCATTGAAACTACCTTATAAAGCTCATTTCCACAAGTCAAGCCAGTGTTCACGACAGGAGCGCATTTTCGACACTCACATTCGGGGCCGCCCAGAAAGTCTGTAATCATTCAAGGTCCTATTCTTACCCCCACCCCCACCCCCTCGCCTAAATGTGGTCAATCTACGTTTACAACTAATTTCAAAAACAGCCCGACGCAGGCGAAACACAAAATTTAGGTGCAAATTTGACAGATAGAGCCAAAATTCGCTCTGGGCGGCGCCTAGCGGTCTGATTTTACATAGTGCTGAGTACGTACGTAATCGTTAGCTCGACCCGAGCCCTCCCCCCCCAACCTGTAATCAAATGTAATACCGTAAATCCTCTAATTAGAGCCC